>CATIWK010527700.1:0-13093 GCA_949634005.1 Mallotus japonicus
ACTACTATAACTATTAGTATTATTATTATTACTCACTACTGCTACTACTACTACTACTACTATAACTATTATTATTAGTACTACTACTACTACTATAATCTAGTTGGGTTTCGAACCGAAACCTTCGGTTCGGAACCGGAACCGAATTGGAACCGGCCGGTTCCGAACCATAACCAGAACCGTCCTGTACACGGTTCAAGTTCGGTTCCAAAATCTTTTGAACCGGAACCGTTCGGTTCCGAACCGTGGCCACCCCTAGGTACGAGCTCATCATCCAAGGTCAAGAACTAACGGGATAGCTCTTCTAGAGGAACCCAGCAATGGACAAGAGGATCAAGAGTATGTTCGAAGCTACCAGCAACTACCTGAGAGTTAGAGGCAGTAGGAGGCCTCATATGCTCAGCTACAGCCGAACTCCCCTCTCTATTAGGATCTCTATGGGATCTCTGAAGCTCTCTTTCGCGCACTGGAGGCCTAGAATGAGTCGCCGATCTAGCAGCTGTAGCCTAAAAATGGGGAATCATGTTAGAATAATACTATTTTAAGACATGAGTCGAGTACCGAACGTTTACCTGAGAAGTGGAAGCATCAGATAGAGGTACCATCCACAGGAGGTGGGTCCGAATGAACTTTATGTACCGGCTCTTGATCTGCACGGTATAATCCACGGCCGGCTCTCCAGTGATAGCCTGAGCAAGCTCATCACCCTCTAACTCATACGTCCAAACCATGCTCCTGGGAGGAGACTTAGGGATACGCCTGGCCCTAGCACCCCCACTCCAGTTCAGGACCCGCTCACTGAGGTAGAAAACTAGGTAGCTTGGCCCGGACATAAGGACTCTCCTCTGGGATAATGGCCTGGAACGGTTCATCTCCACGTTCCACCTGTCTTTGGGACCCCACAAGTTATTCCGGATATGCAAAAGCGCAAACATGTAAGTAATTTGAGTTCATATAAGAGCTAATGTGATTTTAAATATTTCAGGTACTGCATCTTACATCAAGGAGTTCAAGTGCTGTCGATGGATATAGACTCTAGTCAGGTGCTTCTTCAACACGCGACTGGCGACCCACCTTAGAATGGTCGAAAGCTCATTCCCTGCACTAGTCACCCCAACGAGCAACTCTAGCTCCAGCGCCCAGACCTGCAAAAAGGGGAAATGATGTTAATGGATGACTGGTAAACGGTAGTCGAAGTAAATCATAAGAGAAAAAGGATAAAGCTTACCAGAATAGCGTGCCAAAAGCCGCAGAATCTGTTGGCCCCACGCACCACATTGTCCATGCTCTTATACAGATAAGCTAAGGCATAGCTACCCCAGTCATAGGAGGCTACCAAATCCAGGTCCCGTAAAGGTGGTAGGAACATCAGATCGAATGAGCTGGTAGTGTCAGTGAAGAGAGTGGTGCCGAGGAGGTAGACCAAGAATGCTCGCACTACCTGGTCCACCTGACATGGAGTGATCATCCCTGCAATCCTCTCCCAGGTGTAGAAGCTTCTGGCTGACTCAAACTTGATGGTGTGTGATCCCTTCATGTCTGGGACCATATCGAGGAGACGCTCAATGTATGCAGCCTTATCAGGAGGCAGCTGATGCAAACTCGCATCGAGAGAGATAGGATCTCCAGTGCATGCTACCCCAGTGATGGCAACGAATGAAATAGGGTCCAGAGTGAGCTCTCTTAATGGGAGATGAAAGGTGTGGGTCGTCTCGAACCACCACTCCATCAGTGTGTGGAGGGGCTGATAGTCGGTCTGCTCCTGCTCATCCGGAAGTGCAACAACAAAGTCATCAAACCTGGTGTCCTGAAGCCGGTCCTTTTGATCTTCTGTCATATCATTAAAGAAGACACGGGCCCCATGGAAGTTCCCAGCACCTTTGAATGTCTGTGCATCAACCTGTAAGAAAATTAGGGAAGTCGAATTAATTACAGCCAAAATTTTGATGTTTTTTGGAAAGAAAATGAACAATGGAAAGAGGAAAAATCGCAAGCCCTGTCACAGAGGAACACCTCACCCAGGGGCAGAGGCGATGCCTTGCTTCTGTGGTAGAAGTGAACGCCTCTAGGCGAAGAAGTGAGGCGATCGCCTCAATCCAGAGGCGATCACTTCTGCGTAATGAAGAACGACAGATAACTTCTTTTTTCAATCAGATTTTGCAAAATTCTAATTTAATTCATCCTATTTATGACCCTAGATGATAAATAAACATGAATGCACTCTAACCCGATGAAATTTTACAGAAAAAATAAGAAGATTCGGATACTAACCTCTTCAATCGCTAATGAACATATATGGCTCCTTAAATCTGCCATAAGAGGGATTTGATTCCCCTGTGCCAATTTGAAGCTACGAGGAGCACTTAGAGGAGGCGGGACGTGATCCCAATCGAGCACGGGAGGAGTTCTCTTATTGTCCATTTTTGAAATGGTTTAAACGCGGGAAGGAGAGAAAATAAAAGGAGAAGGAAGAGAGGAAGAAAAAGAAAAGAAAAAAAGAAAGTCATGCTTTTATAGGTAAAAAAAGGTGGAAATAATAAAATAATTTTTGAAGAGTCATGGTAAATTGGAAATTGGAACGAGGAAGAAAAGAGATTTAAGAGACAAAAATGATGACGGATAAGTGATGACTCCCAATTTGATCGGCCCGTAGTAGGGGCCAAACCTTGCGTTCAGTTTGATCGGCCCATAGCCAGGGTAAGCTATGGAATATTCTCTGATTGAAGCATCAGAGCATAATTTTGATTGAAGTATCAGATTGCGAGTGGACTCCCAGTTTGATTGGCCCGTAGCAGGGGGTAAATTACGCGTTCGATTTGATCAGCCTGTAGTCGGGGGTAAGCTATGGATTTTCTATGAACAAAGTGTCAGAATTGAGGGACTGCCTCTCGGGCCAAGAAAACCTAAGGACCAAGGATGATGGCGTAAGTTTCCAATTTCAGACAAGGGACTGCCTCTCGGGCCAGAAAAACCCGAGGAAGATGGCATGAGTTTTCCATTTCAGACAAGGGACTGCCTCTCGGGCCAGGAAAACCCAAGGGTGACGGTGTGATTTTCCCATTTCAGACAAGGGACTACCTCTCGGGCCAGGAAAACCCTAGGATGACGGCATGAGTTTCCCATTTCAGACAAGGGACTACCTCTCAGGCCAAGAAAACCCGAGGATGACAGTGTGAGTTTCCCGTTTTAGATGAGTGATGACTCAAGCCAGAAAAACCCGTGATCATATTGATAAGTGATGACTCGAGCCAAGAAAACCCGAGATCATATTATTGAGTGACTTCTCAAGCCAGGAAAACTTGGGGATCACAACAAAATATTAATGAGTGGCTGATCACAACAAAACTTGGGTATCACTGCTGAGGCGATCGCCTCATCGCAGTGGCTCCCGCCACTTACCTTTGCATTTAATATAGAGGTGACTATGGCAGCCACTTGGTGGGCCCACCTCCCACTGAACTGAGACTATTCCATGAAGAAAAGGGTTTTTGGGAGGAGAAAAAGCTAGGTAGGCTCATAATGGGGGTAGAAACCTAAGGGCATGGGCTAGTCTTGAGATTAAAAGGGGAAGAGAAGAGAGAGAAAGGGGTTAGCCATTGTTAGCAAGGATTAGCAACTAAGAACTAGAGAGGGAAGAGAAGAGAGATCTGAAACAAAAAGGGAGATGTTCTTGAAAGGAAGAAAAGGAACTTAGGGTCAGGAGGTCCATTTTCAAAGAAGAAGAAGGTGAAAGAGCTTGCATTTAAGTAGAGCTTGCATTTAAGTGAAGCTTGATACTTAAAGCCAATCTCTGAGGGCAATCACTTTTGACAAAAAGCTTATATTTCAGTAAACATCTTCATCCTTTTAGTATTAGAGTTGTAGATTTATATAAATTCTAGCCTATTTGCTTTCTTAACATATATCTTTTATTTATTGCTCTCGTTATGCCATGCTCCATATGATCTATTAAGTTGTCAAGTGTAGTGATGAAGTTTTAAGCTTTTGTGTACGTTTATTTGCTTGAAGTGGAAGTTTTGTCATTTTGAGAGTCGTGTGAGCTTGTTGATAGAGGCGTCGCCTCTTTGCCATGAGGCGATCGCCTCATAAACAAAGGCAATCGCCACTCTAACAGGACGTCCCACGTTCTTGTCTTGAGAATTTTTGCTATTTGTACATGATCTTGGTTTCTATGCATGCTTATGCCTTTGTATTTTGTTTTCTTTCACATGACCATTCTTGCTATTTCATTTAAGTTAATATATGAGTACTCCCGATCCCTATTTGCATGAACTTGCTTTGTAAATTGGTTCGAATTTTTCTTTTGTGGGATTTTATACGTTTCGGGACTAATATTTTGATATTTTCAGGATTCTTGAGACTGATCTCCTTGAATCATTAAGGGTTTATCCCCTTAATTAGTTCTTGAGAAGTTTTACTGGTCTAAGAACTAGATTATTTTTGGTTTACTTTTGGTTTATTTTCAGTATATTTCCTATTTATTATACTTTTATAAGTTTATGCAAAAGTGTTGTAATCCTTAATCTCTTACCACTTTTTGATTCAAATGTAATTTTGTGATTTATTATTTTGATGAATGTTGGGACTAAATGCATGAAATCCAATTAATGTGCAAACTTGGACTTTAATATAAAATTGGAAAATTGTTTGAAGGCAATTATAATTTGCATGTTAATAAAGGAATAATTGAATAATTAAAGGTAATAAAATACGAAACACAAACGAGGCCGATCGTAAGGTCGGGGAGGCATTCAAAAGCCCATACACAGTTTCTGAACCCGTTCTCTGATGACGGCTTTTGGGAACCTCCGTAGAATCCAGTTGCCGTACAGTGTGTCCCAGTTTTCATCCGGGTGGCGATACCATCTCCATTTAGGCTTTAAAGACCTAATTTGTATTTCTTAGTGGGCCTTGAGCCCACACAATGCCGTGGTCGCCAAAAACTTAGGCGCGCGCTAAATTCCACCGCCTATACTGGGTACCGTGGGTGAAAATTATCCAAATTAATTTGGTCAAAATTGAGTGTGGAAAGTGCTCACGTAGCAATATAGGTGACATTATTAATATGGGGTCTACTATCACATCACCTAAATATTTGCATAAAAAGACCAAATGTTTTCGATATGTAGTAATTTTGTTCCAAATTTTAAGTTATAACATAAATATCTTAATTTTTCTAAATACATTACATATTTTTATTAAATATCAATTATTTTTATAATTTATAAAAATTTAAAAATAAACATCATACATTTAATACTAAAATACACTAATCTAATTACTAAATTCTTGATTATTGAATTTTATTAGTATTATTAAAATCAAAAACATGTTAATACATGTGTTAAAAATTCTATTAGTATTATATTATATATTAAATTTTAAAGACATGAATTTAAATTTAATACATGTATTAATACTTTTTAACTTTTATACATGTATGGACATATATTTAATCTTACTAATATTTATGGTTATTAATCATGTGAAATATTTTATCTTTTAATAATTTATTAGTTGATGTATTTTAGTATTAAATAAATAATACACATTTAAAATTTTATATCTTATTTAATAAATAATTTAAATATTATAATAATAAATAATTTAAATATAAAATTATGTAAATATTTTATTAATTAGATTCAATATTCATTATTAATTATGTAAATATTATTTTATTTTAAAATAATTCAATAACTAAAAATTTATTTTTGATTTAAATGTATTATGTATATTTTTATTAAGATATTTAATAATAACATGTAATGGATATTTAATAATAGCATGTAATGTATTTAGAAAAATTAAGATATTTATGTCAAAATTTAAAATTTGGGACAAATTTGCTATATATCGAAAACATTTGGCCTTTTTATGCAAAATTGCTATATTTTGACCAAAATCTATTTTGGGCTAAAATTGCTACTGATTTGTCAAATTTGGCCATTTTTGTCAAGATTTTAAAAGTGGACTAAAATTGCAACAAATCAAAAAGGTTTGGATTTTTAGACCAATAGGCCTTATTAAAATTATAACTTTAATTTTGAGTTAATAGATTGATGGAAATGTGTGTACATGTTTTAAAATTTTGTTAGCATTGAAATTTTATATTTGAAAAAATAAAAAAATTGAAAGATTAAATTTATCATATTATAGCTTAGGGATTAAACTGTTTTATTCTTATAAAACAGAGGGAGTTAAAATTTTTATGTAAAAAACCTAAGGAAAAGTTAACGGATGGACTTAAATGTTGACCGAATTAAAATTGAGGATGTAAAAGTTTGATTTTCAAACAAAAGAGAGGAGAGTGTGAATTAAGTAAAAACTATGGAGGAAAATGCAATTTGCTCTTAAAAATATGTATATTTGTTTAACAATAAAAATATCATAAAACTTACTATTTTCTTAATTAAAATTTCTGTTATATAATAATTTTATTTTTATTATCTATTGATTTTTGGTTTACCCTAAATCATTTCATAAAATATATAAAAAAAATATTTAACTTGATATATTAACTTTACAATTTATGGTAGACCATTAATTGAATGTATGGTGAACCACAAATGTTTAATTTAGATTTTAAATCATCACCGTAATTTTTTTTAAAAAAATCTATAACCAGTTAAACTAATATAATAGATAACTATCTTTTCAAATTAATTTTTTTTTCAAAAGATAGGTATTGCAGAAAAATTCTAAATTCTAATAATATTAATAGAATTTAGAATTAATTTTGTGAAAGTGGTTATCATATTAGTTAGAGTATATGCAATCAAAATCAGATGTATTCATATTGATTAAATTTATAATAAAAATAAAATAAATTAAAATTATAAAAATTAAAAATGTTGATTAAAATATTAAAATGTAATTCTTCTAAAATTCCATTCCGAATTGTTTCGTAAAACTGGAGCGATTGGGACAGAATTAAATTTTGGCCAAATACACCTTTTCACCCCTAAACTTTCCAGCTTTAACCTATTTCACCTCCCAGCTTTCTTTTTTTCTATAACACAACTATACTTCTATTTTGGACCCATTTTGCCCTCAAATATAAGAACTTATTTTCTATTGCACATCAAGTCTGCCAGCGTGGATTGATGCGTGTTTACACACTAGTAAGAGCGCGTTAACACCTAAACCACATACGACGTGGAGCTTGTTGATGACCTAAAACACATAACATATGCCCTCTTCCTTAATTTTTTTTGTCCTGTTGAGTTTTATTTGAAAAGCAATTTTTTGCTCTTTCGATCTTCATTTATTTGCAAAGCAATTTCTTTCTCTTTCGATCTGTTTCGAGTTTTATTTGAAAAACAGAAAACATGGTCTTTCAATTTCCTCTGATTTAAAAATAACGCTGCTTAAATCGCATGACACAGAGCTCGACGGTGAGAGAAGATCGGAGAGATCTTATGGCAGAGGCGGCAAGAGCATTTGGTTCACCGCTTCTTCATGATTGTCAAAAAAAAAATGGATGGTGAATGGAAAAATGACGTAATTTCAGGTAGAGGTGTTTTGATTTGGGCAAATGGGAATTGCAATGATGGGTAATAGGAAAATGGGGTACCTAAAGGAAATGGCAATAGCAATTCTAAAGATTTAATGGGTGGCCATTTCCTTGACTGATACTTTTTATCAAGGAAATGGTAAAGAGAGTAAGTTTGTTTTGCCGCCACCGGCGACGAGGAAGAGGTCATCGATGGATGGAGCTAGAGGAAGAGGTTGCCAACACCATCACCACCATCATTTGTAGTTATGCAGAGCAGAGTTATGCAGCTATCACAGATTGTTATTTAGCTCCACCACTGAATTGGGTTTAATTTTCAATGATTTTTCTTAACCAAAAGCTACTTGTTTTAAATTTTTGAATTACTTTTTCATTTTGTATCTTCTGTTCATGTCTAATAATGCAGCATCTCTTTCTGGGTATCTGATTTCAATCTCCTTAAGTTAGGAAAAAATCCACTTATTTTCAGTAAGCTATAATGATCCACTTTGTGTTATTTGTTCAATGCTTCTTGCATTTTCTTGAACTCTTAGCATCCTTGAATTCTAGTCTTTTTATTGCTTTAGAATGTAGCATTTTTGTTGCATTTGAAGTTATATTTCTTAGTGTTCCTAAAAAATTTATAACGCCTCTTTAGACCAAGATCAAATATTGACCTTTTCAGTTTTGAACACTTGCGGAGTGTGAGATCATGAATTAGTTCAAGGCAACGTCTCTTATTCGATTGTGATCAATAAAACAATAGAGACTATTTTGTTTAGTTCTACAGAGTGCTGAAAGTCCAATTAGTAACAGATATGAAGGGTTTCTGCTTGTCTTTAGCCTATTAAAATCCGAGTGGATTTTTATAATCAACGTTTGTTCTATTTCTTGTCTGCCAATAGAAGATAATTTGAATGCAATTACTAATTCATGATAGTTTGTGATCTTTCATACTATTAGCCTGCAATTCAGGTTATTACATTTTGACATAGTGGGTATTATGCGATTTTTCATTTGATGGAACCATGATTGTTGAGAAATTTGATTGCATTACAGAAATGGAGATAGATATGCTGGTGAGTATTTTTTTTTTTTTTGAAAAAATATGCTGGTGAGTATTTTGGAGGCAAAATCCATGGCTTTGGTGTTTATCACTTTGCAAATGGTCACTGCTATGAAGGGTCATGGCATAAAGGCCGGAAGCAAGGTTATGGCATGTATACATTCAGAAATAGTGATGCAAAATATGGTGAATGGGATGGTGTTCTTAAGACACCTCTGTCTCCAGTAACTGATGCAGCCCTCAAGAGATTACTGGCGTTCAAGCGGTTTTGATTTTACAGGTATGTCCACAAATATTGTGGTGGAATGTGAAGCTCTATCTGTGATTCAATCTCTGCAATTTCCACAATCTGATTTTTCTTTGTTTAGGATGATTATTGAAGATTGTAAAGCTATTCTAAGTCAGCTTAGAGATGCAGTCTATGTGTTTGTTAAAAGGTCTGAGTAATGAAGTTTTTTTGGTTTTCAAAAAAAAAAGGGCCAAGATTGTCCACTTTTAACCATGTCAGCAAGCGTATATGGAACACGCAGTAAGCTAGTTGACTAGGTGTGAAATGGGTCCAAAATGGAAGTATAGTTGTGTTATAGAAAAAAAATGAAAGTTGGGAGGTGAAATAGGTCAAAGTTGGAAAGTTCAAGGGTGAAATGGTGTATTTGGCCATTAAATTTTTGCTTCAATTTTTATTTTAGTTTCTTCATTTTTAAATTTTTTGATTTTCGTTTTGGGTTCATAAATTTTACATTTTTTGAATTTCCATGATCCATGTCCACTGTTAGGCCAATATATTTTAAATTGTTGAAAAAAATGACAAAATTAGCTTTAATTATTTGAGTTAAAGTTCTAAGCATTCGTCTTCCCGACTAAAATTGTGTTCCCATTTATCATTTACACCTCCATTATTTATTTAAACTTTTTCTGCTGTCTTCTCTTTTCTTATGATTAATCATGTGCTACTACTGAAGATCATATAAAAAGATCAATGGTGCATGTCATTCCGGTGTAGTGACTAATGATCTCAATGTTGGATTGGACTTATATGTGAATAATTATATATTGCAGGCTGTCATACAATATGAGTTCATTTAAAAGTGGTCATTCGGATTTGGATAACTTGGATTTTAATATATCTGAAGGGTGTGGGGTCTTTAATGTGTAGAGACTAATGAGTAATTTTTATTTTAATGATGGGTTAAAATAGAAATACCTAAAGATAACAGGAAAGTTATCTATATATATACGTGGTCATAGTCCCTAGGTCATATGTGTCATTACATCCTGCTTCTTTCTAAATCTCATCATTAGAGAGAATACAGAGAGAAAACCTAAAGGTCTTCTCTTGGAAACATACTGACCTAGAAGGCTAGCCATACATCTTTAAGGTGATTAATCTATGAATTCAAGTACGCCTCCACTTCCGCTACTATATATGTTATGGTTTTTATTAATTTAACATGAGATTGGGTTCTAGTGTTTTAATCTAATTTGAGAATTTTCCCAACAAGTGGTATCAGAACCGCTCATGTTGAATCATAGAAATATTTATTGTTTATTTGATGGAATCAAGTCTTGAATACACATGATTTTATGATTTTATTAAATCATGTGACAATTTTAATTCGGAAAAATTACTATTTACCTCCTGAGGTTTGGTGTATTATATTAAGTGGTCCCTCACTTTTAAAATTATATTTATTCATCCATAACGTTTAATAAAATAAATTAAATAGTCCTTCTGTTAAGTTTGCTGTCAAATAGCTGTTAAATATATATGAAATGACCAAAAAACTATAGTGACTTTGTTGCTGCTGCAAAACTCATCTATGCCAACATCAATGGGATCGGAATAGCAAGCACGAGCTCCTTGACGAATAATTTCCCTTCCCATGCCTCTAAGCAAAGGATGCATCATCAGTTTATTGTCCCTGTTGATCGATACAAAATGCCAATCAATGAGATTTTGGATTCCAACTTATATGTAGAACTTTTATTTTTTCCAATGAAGAAACAAGCTATGTGAAGAAATACATTTTTTTGTTGATCATCTAGTAAAGAATCATAGCTTATTTGAAGACTCTTTTGGGATTTTGCTATCGGGAATTGCTATCATTTTCTTTAATTCATCACTCCATTCATTTGTAGTTTTGACAAATAGATAAGAACACAGAGCTTCAAGAGATTTGCAGTAATTTGGAGATCTTGTACTTCAATAACTGTCACTCTCAAATACCAAAGTTTTGGCGATTGATAAACCTTCGACTGCATGTGTGCCACATACGGTGCATCAGAGCTCCATGCCTCCTGAAACGCGTTGTCGTTTTGGGTTCCAATCCAAACAAAGAGCTGTATATCACCGTACACTCTACTTGAGTTCTGATTAGCACCGCTCTCTAGTGGATTATCCGGGGGGTCACGAACGGTTTTTGTGTAGGGAGGAGGTCACACAGCTCCAGAGTACAAAACGGAAGAATGTCTAGCCATGGTTGATAGATGGTTTGCTCGTTACCCTATCTAGTTAGATTCTATTTAATTTTGTAACCAAAGCATAAAAGATATCACGATCATTCATGATTTTCTGCATTATTTCAATTTTTGATGTAGATTATAGAATATGTAATCAGTAATTAATCTCTTTCAATAATCATTTAATTAGCCCAAAAAATAGGAATCCTTTATATTATCGTTCTATTATATCAGAAAATGTGATCATTTTAAATCCTGAAGATTACAATTTCATGAAACCTTTTTCTATATGTCATTGCTAATCTGACATCTAAAAAAACAATGAATATATTCATCACAAGAGTCTCCCAGGCTACAGGTCCTGTCATGAATTAATTCAGGCTGCAGGTTGTGTCATGAATTAATTTCCAGGAGTCCCCAAATGAGCTTATGCCATGTAACTTTGATGTATATGTTTCTGAGATTCTCCAAAGTGCTTGTAACATAAAATTTAGTTATTTCAAAACAACCCCATTAACTTTTCTGAGCTACAAGCTCACACATTTGATTAAATATCGCTGTCAAGAGATCAGGAAAATCCATCTTCGCTTCAAAGATCAGCCACAAAATCTAAACTTGAGGATCTATTAATCGACTCAACAATTTAAAAAAAAAGGTTAAAGGCGGTTTGTACCGCCATAGCTCATTGGGGTGCCAATGGACTATCCGGGGGGTCACAAACTGGAACGTCAGACAGATCAAAGCAAACACCACTAAGAAACTGCTCCGTTGAATCCCAAATAAAGATCTCCAAAGTTGAACCTGCTGAGTCAAACCCGTTGTGTCATAGTGCAAACACCTTATGCCATTTTGGAGAATCGGTTGGCTCACCGAGACGGTATATCGCCGATTTAGATCTTACAGAGTGACTCAAACTTCTGATCTTGACGAATGGACTATCATTGGTTGATAAAACAATGAGCCTTCAATATTTTTATAAAAAAATACTGCATTGGTTCAACCAAATCTCTGACCCGTTAACGCCAATTCCATAGCATTACCAAACTTGACAATCCTCCCCAAATCAACCTCAACACTAAAAAATGAGTCTTGACAACAATACCTAATATCACAAGCAGCCGCCAAATCAATGCCACCGCCAATACAACCTCCATGAATACTCGCTATCACCGGTTTCCTACACTTCTCGATCGCAGTTACTGCTTCCTGTAAAAACTTTAAGTCTCGCCAGACCTTCTCACTAACTCAAACATGCACGCAGTCATGGTTATCGATCTTGATAGATGGAGACAAGGTGATTATACTACAAAGATTGAGGAAGAAGAGAAACAAAGGAAGCGAAGAAGAAGAAGAAGAAGAAAAAGAAGAAGAAGAGAAATAGAAGAATAAGAGAATGAGAGAAACAAAAGAAGAGAAATAAGATGGTCAAAGGGTATTTATGACTGTATTTTTTTCTTTTCTATTTTACCTTTATTTTCCTCATTTTCTAACAATAAAATAGCAATATTATTGACAGAAGGATTATTTAGTGTAACAGAATAAAACGTTAGGGATGAATAAATATAATTTTTAAAAGTGAGGGACCACTTAATAGTTAATACAATACACCAAACCTCATGGGGAAAATAGTAATTGTCCCTTTTAATTCAATGGAGTTATATATTTGTGGAATACAGCTTGTTATATATATGTATACATATGTACAATTTTTTTGGTCATGTGTATATATATAACCTGTTAGGGCTGTACACGAGACGGAGAAAATACCGAACCGAAAGACATTAAAACCGTACCGAACCGAATAATTTTAACCTCGAACTGAACTGAACCGAATTTTGTAACTAATTTGGTACGGTACTAGATATTTATAAAAAACCAAACCGAGAACCGTACCGAACCAAAAACCGAATATAGTACCGAATATTAATAATAATATATATATGTATGAATAAATAGTAGTGAACTTAGTTATATATTTTCATTATATTATTAAGCAATATATATTACGTAACATATGTATAATAATATATGATAAAAATTAATATATATAATTTGTGTTCTCTTTGATTATT
>CATIWK010527776.1:0-15038 GCA_949634005.1 Mallotus japonicus
GAATTTTATTATTGATTTTATTAATTACTTGAAAAATAGATTTCCTTATATGTTAATTATTTAAATGAATTAATTTTATGGTTTAATTAAATTTTATTTTGTTATATTTATAGTTTTGATTTAATTATATTATTTTCGTGAGCCTATTAGTATTGGTACTTGGTTGGCATTAGTGTAGTTTGGGGGGCCCAACCCGAGTTGTTGAGCTGTGGAGTTATAGAAGTGTCGTTTTGTGCAGAAACGGCTCTACTTTTAATAGAGTGATGTCTATTTTACAAGGGAGACTCTGCCTAATTTTCGATAGATTTCCCATAAAACGTGACATCAGTATGTGTTAGATTCCGAGTTTGTACAATATTATGTCTTAGATCGAGTCGATCTCATCCATCCCATGATTTTTATAATTTCTGATAATTTTTATGAATTTATTTATTTTATCATACAAACATATTTTAAATAAATATTATTTTTTTAGAGAACTCCGGGACGAGAGCTGTAGCATTTGGGCAGTAGAGGACGCATCGCCCAGCACGCTCAACCTGTGAGTTAATTTTATAGAATGTGTGTTGTGGACAGTTAAATTATATTTTTACGTGGTTAAAATAGTAAAGAAGTTGATTATATGAATTTACTTATGAAATTATTTAATATTACCATATGCATGATTATTTCTTTTATTAGTATGAATAGCATTGAAAGAATGATTTAATGAAATTTATTTCATTCCACCTTATTTATTTATTTATTTATGATTTAAATTGATTTGGAAAGATTGGTAGAACGTGCTACCTAGTGGATGTCACTAGGACCACGTGCACACTGGTTAAGATCTCAAGTATAAGAATTTGTGTTTGGCTCGATTGAGAGTGTTCTCTTGGGCAGGGTATATTGAAAAGCTCGGTTGATGTGTAGCTCTCGGGCGTGACATAAGTGATTATTTACTGGGGCTGGTAGCTTGGTGAATGCTTAGCTCTCGGGAACCGCCAGTAAATATTGGAATAAGTGGTTGACTGCGGCTGGTAGCTCGGTGGATCTTAGGTCTTGGGAACCGGCAGTCGTATGGATTAAAGAGAGTCGAAAGGCTATTAGAATTGACGGGTTAGGTGTTCTACCACGTTTCCATAAAAGATATAATTTATATGATTTTGTACGAAAAATTTATATTTAAGTGAATTGTGAAATTTTGGAAAGGATTTTTATATAAAGATAATTGAGTAAAATAAATGATTTTAAGTGATTATATTTATTTTACTCTATTTTGTTTTTTAAAAAAAGGAGTTTTAATAAATGTTTTAAAACCAGCATGCATTTTATAAAATTGATTCACTCAATGAGGTCTGATTCCCCTCAACTATTTTTTTTTCAGGACCTTACTATCAGTTTGGTAGTGGTCACCGTCTGTGCCGGGTTTCTTCCTCACCGGCTGCTTTATGTAGGTCTATTGCATGAATATTATGTATTTAAATTCTAGATACTGCAGTAGTTACTGAAAGAACTTATATTTTGAATTGATGTATCTGGAGATATTGGTTTATGTATTTGATATTGATGGAATTATTATGGTTTTATTGTTAAGTTGATTGGTTTTATTTGCAAAAATTTTTAAGGCTTACTACGGGTTTCGGTTGCATTATGCATTTTCCATTCCTTAGTGCTGGTCACGTGCCCTTTTGGGTTCGGGTCGTGACAGTTTTAGTTTAACAACCGTCTATTTTTGGTGTTCCATTTAACATATTTGTTTGAATTTGCAAATTCCACACAAATGCATAAGAAAAAAAAAGAAAGAGAATCATTAACATATAGGCTGAATCATATTTCATTTCAATTATATATCAGAACATCTTAAATACAAGAATTTTTGGCACCATTAGAGCTTACAAATTCCACACACAACCATTAGATGTACAAAAAATGTTGTTGTGCTACACAAACAAAGCATAATATCCGAACTCTAAATACATCGCAACAAAACACCAAACACCTATTTACTAAGAATAACAACTATAATCACCAACAATACAAACCAGTTAATAATCACAACAAACAACCAGAATTTTCACTTGTAATTCTGGCCTATTTCTGTAGCATTTTGTATCTCCCTTCTAAGCTCTGCAAATTCAAGCTCCAATTCACTTAATTCATCCTGCTTATTTCTGTCACAACCCAATAACTTCAATGCTGCATTCTCAAACTTCAAATTAGCATTCTCTTCCTGCAATTCCTTAATCACCTTCGTGGCTTGACCATCAAATGGTTCGTCATGCCATTCAAAGTAATCACATCCTCTTCTATCTCCATATCTTCTATTCCTTGCATTTTTCTTCTTCTGCAAACACATACCAATTGCAAATAAATATTTTTGAAGTTCAATAATACATAAACTCAGTAACTAGTCTCTTACCTCCAAGCTCACAATGCACAAATATAACCTTCTTCCATCATTTTGATCAGTCAAAACAACCCACCTTGGTGCCTTCAAATTACAATAGCAGAATCTTGGTTGCCCCTCATAGTCAAAATCCAATCCACCACATGCTGGAACTCGTATTCTCGATTATGCTTCATAAGATGAAGATAATGATCTTTGCGAGGCTGTTGACATTTTTTTTTAATTTTGTAGATGATTGATGTTCCATAATTTTGGCGAAATCAATTTGGGAATTGATTTTTGGGGAAAAAATTTAGGGATTCGAAATCAATTTTGGAATTGATTTTTGGGGAAAATATTTAGGGTTTGGTTTTGAAATCAATTTAGGATTTTCTCGTTAAGCTTCTCTGTATAACTAATATATTATTATTTCAGAGCGTGAATGACACACCTTATTTTTTGTGCCAATTTGGGTTTAAAGGGCTGAAAAACCGAAGATTTGGGCTTAATTGGGGTAAAAAGATTAAATTGGGCTTCTGTGGCCCCGTATCACGAGTTTAGGGGCTCCTTTGTCTGTTAGTCCAACTATTATATATATATATATATAGGTCACCCGCACTTCGTTGCAGGTTATATATTTTAACAAATAAAATATTTAATAATAAAGGAAATATTTTTTATTTGAATTTCAAATACTAAGTCAACATTTTATTAATTGAACATCAACTATATTGGTCCAAAAAAAGATAAAAAGTACATAACATAAAATGGAAACAATATTAATCAGTGCTCTTATCTTCATCGGCAACCCTGCAAAGAAAATTTTTTTAAACATTAATATTAAAAAATTTAATTGTTTCTAACATAAAAAATATTCTAATTTGATCATACATGTATTTTGAACCTAGTGTATGGTTTCTTCATTGGTGATTATTTGGAAATAAATCAACTTGCAATTGGCCAATTAAAATCAAAGTCATTGGAAGTTCGGTCATTTGTGACATTTCATGCAATTTGTTAACCTATCTGTTGCTACATTCAGAAAAATCAAGTGATCTCTTAACAACTTGGTCGATGCTTTCTTTAATTGGCCTGTGAAGTAAGGTTGAGCTTGCAGAATGTATCCTCATTTTTTTAGAATTAGTATGAATATCAACTTGCTCTTCTTTAAACTATGAAGACTTTAAAAGAAAGATCATATGGGTTATCTATTTTGTTA
The DNA here is from genome assembly GCA_949634005.1 of Mallotus japonicus. Lineage (NCBI taxonomy): Eukaryota > Viridiplantae > Streptophyta > Magnoliopsida > Malpighiales > Euphorbiaceae > Mallotus > Mallotus japonicus. The sequence continues at coordinate 3,588 of CATIWK010527776.1, forward strand.
CTAATAACAACTTGGAAGATTCGTTCTAACCCATAAACTCGAGTCATCAATGGAGGCACCGCCAATCTATCCTTATAACTATGAGCTAAAGTGCTCACCGATAAACCAACCACATCAATTGCCAATCGACCAAATATAAGGAAAGTTGTGGATCCAATATCATCTTCAACGGTGGCGCTCAATTTGTACTTAAGGGAAATAATTGTAAACTTATATTAAAAAATGAAAAAAATGCAAAAAAAAAAATTTTAAAAAATTTATACTATCACCAATGAATTGGAAGTTCTCGAAGAGCTCCACAGTTATTGCACCATGGTTGATCATTATATGTTTGCACATTGTATCTGCACTATGGATATGCTTTGTACCACCAACCATTTGAAGAATCAATATTTTTTATTGTTGCTTTACATGCAAACTTAATATCCTATTTTGAAAAAAAAAACATTGCATATATATATATATATATATATATATAGAGAGAGAGAGAGAGAGAGAGAGAGAGAGGAAAGATAAACATTATCATTTATTTTGTCATAATGAATATCAAGCAATAACAGCTGTGAAATTGTCCGATGATTAGATTCTTTTTCTAGCTCAACATCTATCCAAGATCGACCTCCAACAGTAATCTTCAAAATTTTTTAAAAATGTTGCTGAGATCCATTGTAAAAAAATTTGAAAATTTATATGAATACTTTTTCAAATAGTAACTTCATATGAATCATTTTAAAAAATAGTAACAAAGTTGTAGCAGTAATTATTAAATATCTAGGAAAATATTAGAATAAAAAAATGGATGCATTAGTTTGTTCAAAATTTTTATAGTATAAAAATGAAAATTAATAATATTTATGCAATATATACCATTGAATTTCTTCACGGTCATTGCCAAAATAGCAACTACAATAGGACCGTTTTTCTCGTCATCAAATTTCTTATCTTCTGGAAACAAAATAATTGACTTATCCCATAATGTAATTTTTAGCTTGTTATCACTAAAAAAAAAATGTTATTGGTTATGTAGAAAACATAAAATTACCTATTTATTGTTCAAGCAAAAAAGGTGTACTCTGCATTTTTTTATCTCAATTTGTTTTCTCCTTGGAATTCTTCTGGTAATATGAACTTCTTCTAGTAATATGAACTTCTTCTGGTAATATGAACTTCTTCAGTCCCACCAATCGATGCCACTCGTCCAAGAACATCTTGAAAACATGTAAAATAATATATTATAGAATTTGCAAATGACAAATATATATATATATATATATATAATTTATACCTGTTAAATAGGTTTTATCACCTACTCTTGATCTAACTTCTTCAAAGTTATGAAATTGAAATCTATCAAAAGGCATATGACAGTTTTCCTCGTCAATGGTCTTCACAAAAGTATTCTTTAATAGTATGATGCGAAATAGATGGCTGCTAATTTTGTAGCTTGTTTGGGCAAGAATAATTATAAAACCAAAAAAATGGTAAACTTTTCCCTCAACTAACATATGCCTAAAATGCTCAATGGATTGTTTCAGAATTGTTCCTTGCATTATATTAGCCTTTCAAATATTAATAAATAATTAATTAGATAATGAATAAATAAAATAAATAGATAGAGAAATGTTTTTCTTACCTTTTCATCTAACATAAAAAATTCCAAAGTATAAATTTCATCAGCATTGTTGATATTTGTAAATTCCCAAATTCTAACAATTCTAGCTTTGATCCTGATATTTTTAACAGCGTTGCTAATCTCAGAAAACAATGTGTATGATATTGTTTGTAAATGGTCACTACACTGGCATACAAATAAATCTATCCGAATAAAAATAATTAATAATATATGAACTAATTACTCAACACATAATTCATCATGCAAAGTAAGATCATAAAAAATTTCAGAGCAAACAATATTTTTTGTATATTTTGGATATTTACAATCATCTTTGGAATTTTTTTATTTATTAGTATCTTTATTCCTTTATATGAAGTAATTGTAGAAAGTGCAACATACAACTGACCATGGGAAAAAATATGATCATGCAAATATAATCCTACTTGTTCCAGTGTTTGTCCCTGACTTTTATTTATTGTCATACAATAACAAACTCTTATTGGAAATTGCCTCATTTTTAGTATAAATGGCCATTTATTATCATGATATGAAAAAACACAATACGAGGTATGAATACCTTTTCACCACTATGAGAACTAGTAAAAATAATCGCTTCTATGACTTTTGAACCTAATTCAGCTATCATCAATCGTGTCCCATTGTACAATCCAGTACTGGGATTAATATTATGGAGTAACATAACAGGAACATTTTTTTTTCAATTGTAACTCATATTGTGGTAAACCATTAAAATTTAATGAATTTAAAAACTCAATTGGATAAAGAACCTCTAATTCTTCACAACCACTTGAAGTTTTACATATTGAATCTGAACTATAATAAAGTTTTCTTCTTCAAAACTAACTGTAACATTTCTTGATTGATAACATCAACTATTTCATTAGTTGGAGTAACAATTGTTATATTTTTTATATATGAATAATCGTTATATTTTGTTACAAAATTAGGATACGTTTCATTTATTATTGCCCTAATTGGATTATCATTTGTTTTTATAAGCAAACAATTAGGAGTTTCAATAAAGTAACTACTTTATATTTTTTTAATTGGAGCTATACCATCACCTATAGATAAAATCCATTTAGAAAATCTATGAATTTCACTGGTTTCATCATTTGAATTATTTTTTGGTGACAAATGCATATTTAATGTTAGTTTATAGATTTTAAATGATTTCCATAGGTAGGAACATCTTATTAAGGCACTTATAATGTCTTCTTTACTACCACCTACAATAACAAGTAAAATCTGTCGAAAATCACCTCCCAATAAAAAAGTTTTACCACCAAAAGGTCTAGTTTCTTTATCAACATCTACATTGCTTAAAATATCCCTAAAGGATCCATTAACTTCTTCAAGACAAAATCGATGACTCGTATGAGCCTCGTCTCAAATAACTAAACAGGCTTCTTCTAATAATTTAGCCAAATATGTTCCTTTTTTAATTTCATATGAAGAGCATTCATTCAAATGCAAAGGTACTTTAAATCTAGAGTGCGCAGTTCTACCTCCTGACAATAATAATGATGCTATACCTGATGAAGCAACAACTAAAACTATTTTACCTATTGATCTAAAATATGACATAATGGTTTCGTACAAATATGTTTTACTTGTTCCACCATAACCATAAATGAAAAACAATTCTCCTAAGTTATTATTGACAACATTTATTACATCATATATACCTTTCGCTATTCGACATTAAGCGAATGCAATAACAATGAATGTTTATGCTTTAGCTCCTCAACATTATATTTTAATTCTTTAATTATCAATTTATTATACATATCATTGTTAGTAGAATAATTGGGCTGAGGCAAATCAAAATTAGACAGCGAAGAATAATTTTGATTAAAAAAATTTTCAAGTTCCAGCAAAACCCTATTTTTTAAATGATGTTCTAAAATAGATGTAATCTGAACTCCTAACGAATTCACTATTTCATATTTAATATCGTCTGCAAAATTCTTCCAAAATGATTTAAAAAGTTTTCTCGGATTATTCACTTCACAAAAAGTATTAAAACAGTAAACAAATTTTGTAATTGAAAAGAAGATGCATGTAAAATTGCCTCTTCTAATGCATAAATCCATTCCACATCATTTCTCAATAAACCATAAGCTTCACTCGCTAATTGAAATGAAGGATGCAAAATTCCAGACACAGTTCTAATATTCTCAAATGTTTTAGGCCCTCTAACAACATTTAAAAGCATTTGTAAATAATTTAATTCACCAGAACTTGGATGCACATATGTGATTCTATATATAGAGTATCCTTTTTTTTTTTTCATCTAGTCCATATTTTATCTTGACTTTGCCAAACCCATTTTGTCAGAAATTCAGAATATGTTACAATTCTAGCATTTTTATGTGCGGCATTTGTTTTCATCCACTCAGTAAACATTGTGCGTGAAAAGTTTGAATTATTCACAATGTAATTTAAATTATCAGTGGCGCGAAATAAAACTTAATTCATATTTTCTAAATGAATAACTAATTTTTCTACAACAGGTTCTCTATGATGTATTAGAAATTCAAAAAGACACCAAACAGCTTCACATGGTGAAATATATCGACAGTCTAAATATATTTTTATTTCGTCAATAACATTATTTTCAGAATTATCAAAATAACTTATGTCTTTTCCATAATTATGAATAACTGCTCGAATCCGATCAGTACCTTTACTAATATATTTAAATAAATATTTAACCATCATTGATCTACAACAATACTCAACACATATATGAGCTTCATATTTATGAATTAATTCAACATTATGAGAAACAACAAATCGATTATTGATTTTTTTCATTATTTTTAACTACAAATTTACCAACAGTCCTACGTTTATATATTGCATAACCATTACAATCAATAAATGTCTCTGTTTGATATTTTTTTTGGATAAAAATTTGAACATTTATTGTTTTTCATACATGGAGACAATGGATTAAGCGTATCGCATGGACCATGAATCATAAATTTTGAAACCAGGTTATATGCCTTAACATCTGTCTCTTTACATGGAAGTTCAGTGGATATTATTAAATCTATATTTAAAGGTGTTTTAGGTTTATCTTCACTACTTAACCATACTAAACAATGGACATGTGGTAATCCTCTTTTTTGGAATTCTATTGTATATATTAATGCAATTGTTTCACCAAAATGCTTATTTTTTTAACATCGTCAATTAAATGTGTAAGTTTAACCTTAAAAACACGACTAATAATATTTGACTTATCTTCCGGTCTTTGACCATTGATGTAATTTAACATGCATTGTATTTCAGACCATAATGGATTACATGTAAATGTTATAAATAAATCAAGATGACCATAAAATTTACATATTGCCATAGCATCATGATAATGTTCCATCATATATCGTGGACTTCCCGTATAGCTAGAAGGCAATATAATTATAGACTTTCCAATATCATTACAACTTCGGATGCCACGATGAACAATAGGTTGGAGTGTGAGTCTTGTGAATACACTTAGGTTGGAGTGTGAGCCTTGGAAAACACTTGGGTAGCTTGATTTAAGCTTGTAAGGGTTTAATCTACACCTTGAAGTAGATTGATAGTGGATTAAAACTCTCAACAAGTGGTTGAGGAGAGAAGTAGGCTTTGAGGGCCAAACCTCTATAAATTCGTTATATTTTCTTGCTCTTATCCTTCATCTTTTAGTGCTCAAATTCTATTTTTAGTTTGCTCTTTATGAAAAATCCAAAATTCCTCATATAGCTCAAAAAGCCAATTCACCCCCCCCCCCCCCTCCTACCACTTGGGGGATTACAAGTTTTTTTATAGAAACTCCAAATTTGTCATCATCCTTCTGGTTTGATATGTGGATGATATAGTTATCACTGGTAGTGATAGTACAGGCATCTCATCTCTGAAAACTCATCTTTAAACTCAGTTTCATACTAAAGATTTGGGCAGTCTGAAATATTTCTTGGGAATCGAGGTATTGATAAGTACGAAAAATAGTGGATTTTGAGCACTAATTTGTTAGGTTTTTAGGTGTTAAAGTGTCTATTTTACTCTTGAATATTGGCGTTCTTAAATTCCATAAAACTTAGGTTTTTAAAGGTTTTTATAATTTTGGTTGATTTTTGTTTGTTTTTGGTTTAATTTTGGTATTTTGGTGTTGATTGGTTAGGTACTACACAGCCGTGCACTAGTACTACATAGCCATGCACTAGGGAGTGCACGGGCATACCTGGCTTGATGGATTTTTTAAGCAACAACGATGCACAGTCGTGCATATGAAAGTGCACAACCGTGCAATTTGGCAGAAATCAATTTTGGAAAGTATTTTTTTAGGGTTTTTGAGGACTATTATAAATAGCCTTTTTTTCCCTTTTTTGCAGAGGTGTGGCTTGTCTGAATTTCAGTTAGTCTAGTTTCTCTTTGGCAAAAAAAAAAATTTATATTTCATTTTGCTTGGGATTATTATTAATTACTTAAGAATTATCAAGACTAGAAGATTGAAGAACATTTGCAATCACATTCAAGAGAATAAAAAGGGGTCTTTGTCTTCCTAATTATTCTTAGTACTTTATTTGATAATATATAATGTTTGTGTTTGCATTTCTTAATTCTTCTTCTTCTTTCTTTTTGATTACCATGAGTAACTAAATTATTAGTTGGGATTTTTTAGACCCGGCTCAAGTATGGACTTAATTAGTTAAATTCCTTATCACCAAACATATAATCCATGATTATTATTGAACATAATGCTTTCCTAGGCTTGATCACCCTAGGAATTAAATTAGACAATAGGATGAGATCGAGAGAAGATCCTTATTGAGAACAAAAAAAATAATCTATTAATTAATCAAAATTGGTTGAGAAACTGTTTGGTTGTTAATATCCCTTGAATGTCTTTACTTAATTATCAAAAATAATTAATTACTTGAGTAGCGAGAGCTAATCACTTGGGTTGTTATTATGATTGATAGAATTATGCGAGTGCTTGAGAGAGACTTTCATATGTTTAAAGATGCCTAGGGAATGGAATAAATGCATAAGTGGTAGGGAGACTAACGTGATCTTTAGACAAAATTGAGCCGGGGATAAAAACCCTAACAATCATTTTATTGATAAATTCTATAATAGTCAAAGTTTGCTTTCTTTTTAGTTTCATTTAAATTTCTATTTTAATTTTCTTTAGTTATACCTTTACTCGATTTTCTAGAAAAATAAATACAAAAAGTAGTCCAATAATTAATATCCACTCCCTGTGGGATTGATATTTTTTTACTACTTGGACGACTCCGTGCGCTTACGGATTCAACCTACTAAGTTTTTAGTGCCGTTGCCGGGGAGTGAAAAGTTGATATTGTGATAAAATCTGTGTTGTTTGATATAGACTTTTTAATTCATTTTATTTGTATTAATTTGTGTTTTTCTTAATTTTCATTGTCTTTTATAAGGAGCTTTGCTAGTGCATGCGCTCAACGCGTAGCAGTGCTAGACAAGGTGAATTATTGATATCTCTAAACATTGAAATTGATAAAACTTTTCGTAGGAGATTAAGAAGACAAAGGAACATGATGAACGGAGCTAAAAATGGAGTTGTAGATGGGGGAAATAATCAACAAGACCTACCACCTGCAGCTTCACCTGAAAATCAGAACAGAACAAATGCACAAAGAACCATGAGGGACTTTGTCAGTCCTCATATGCAAGGGGATCAGAACCCTATTGCGACACCGATAGTAGTAGCCAATAATTTTGAGATTAAGCCAACAATGATTCAAATGATTCAGAATTCTCAGTTTAATGGCTTACCTCATAAAGATCCTATTGGTCATATGACTATATTTTTGGAGTACTGCTTTATTTCAGAATGAATAGAGTATAACCAGATGCTATCAGATTAATATTATTTCCTTTTTCACTTACTGATAGAGCAAAAAGATTTTTTACTAGCTTGCCATCTAATTCCATCAACACTTGGCAGGAGATGTATGCAGCCTTTTTCAATAAATATTTTCCACCTGCCAAGGTGCTAAAGATCAGAAATGAGATTAACTCTTTTTATCAGAGGGACGATGAAAGCTTCTATGAATGTTGAGATAGATTCAAGGATTTGCAGAGATAGTGTCCTACACATTTGATACCTACTTGGGACTTAGCTTAATCTTTTACAAATGTATAAATCTAGAAATCGTGGTCAATATTAATATTGCAGCATGAGGGACTATTATGTCCAAGACACTAGAAGATGCCCTAGAACTTTTTGAAGAAATGGATAATACTCAGAGCTTGTGGTCAAATGAAAGAGCTATCCTAAGAAAAGGGGGAGCAATGGATATGGATGGAATGACTATGATGAATGCTAAACTGGATGCTTTGACAAAGAGAATAGACAAGATGGGTCTTAATGCAATTTTACCTACACTTGTTTTATCTTATGAGTTTTGCCATGGTGGACATCCTACTATAGAATGATAGCAAATGGAAGATTTATCCATGGAGAGTATGAATTATGTGGGTAATTTCAATAAAGGACAGCAACAGAATCCTGTGATGAGGAACACTTATAATCCTAGTTGGAGGAACCACCCAAATTTTTCATGGTGCAATCAAGGCAACAACCAATGGAGATCTCAGGGACCGTTGGGTTTTACAGGAAATAAAGGTCAACATCATCAAGGGGAGTCTCAACTCTAATAAGAGAAAACTTCTTCTTCTTTAGAATAGCTTCTTTAGAGGGTAAAATGGATAAGTTCATGGACATGATACTAACCAAGATGAATCAACGAGATGAAGCTACCAAGAGATTGGAAGGGAGGTTTGAGCAGTTGCATCAGGATACTCAACTAATGGTCAGGAACCATTCTTCTTTAATTCATAATTTGGAAGTGCAAGTGGGATAGTTTGCTAATTCTTTATCTTTAAGGAATCAAGGAGCACTACCCAGCAACACTAAAAAGAAGCCTAAGGAGCAGTTGAATGCTATTACTTTAAGGAGTGGTACAGAGTTGCAACCACCAAAAAGGAGTGCACCTACACCAACTACTAAAGAGGGGAAAGAAGTAGAAAAAGACCAAGAACATGTTGAGGAGAAAGATACAAAGCAAGATAGCAGCAAAAAGAGGGAGTCTCCTCCACCGCTTAAACCATATGAACCACCAGTTCCATTTCCTCAGAGGCTTAAAAAGCAAGAACATGATTAGTAGTTTGCAAAGTTCTTAGAGATGTTCAGAAAATTGCATATTAATATACCTTTAGTGGAAGCAATAGCTCAAATGCCCAAGTATGCTAAATTTCTGAAGGAACTTATTTCCAGTAAGAAAAAGTTACAAGAGTTTGAAGCCATTACTCTTAATAAAGAGTGTAGTGCTTTCATCTCGAGCAAGCTTCCTGTAAAGAGAAGACATCCAGGGAGTCTTACTATACCTTATTCTATTAGTAATTTAAATTTTTAAAAAGCTCTTTGTGATTCAGGTGCTTCTATTAATTTAATGCCTTTATGTGTTTACAGGAGACTTGGCTTAGGTGAAGCAAAAACTACAAACATATGCTTACAATTTGTAGATAGGACGATTAAGAAACCTGAAGGAATTGTGGAGGATGTGCTGGTTAAAGCAGGGAAATTCATTTTCCTAATTGATTTTGTAGTACTTGACTTTGAGGAAGATGAAGACGTACCATTGATTTTGGGGATGCCTTTCATGTATACTGCCAAAGCAATCATAAATGTCTTTCAAGGTACTCTCACATTAAGAGTGGGGGAAGAAAGTTGTAAGTTTGATGTTTACCAAGGTATGAAATACCCACATGAATTTGATAATTGCATGCGTATTGATATGGTTGATGATATTATAAATGAATTCCAACAATGGGAGGTTGGCAAAATCTTATGAATTGGAAGAATTAGAGAAGTGCTTACATGTACAAAATTCTGAGAAAGAGTCTTTTAAGTACTCTTCTCCAATGCATAGAACATAACTACTTCCGAACACAAAACCTATCCTTTCTTCTATTGAGAAACCACCTCAATTAGAACTAAAGCCTTTACCACCTCATTTGAGATACATTTATTTAGGTGAGAACCAAACCTTACCTGTCATTATTTCATCCAAACTTAGTGAGGAGCAGGAGAGTGTTTTAGTACAGCTATTGAGAAAGAGAGTGCAAGCTTTAGGGTGGCAAATTTCAGACATTAAGGGTATAAGTCCTTCAAATTGTATGCATAAAATACTTATGGAGGAAGGGTATAAGACTACCATTGAGAGCCAGAGAAGATTAAACCCAAACATACAGGAGGTAGTTAAGAAAGAAGTGTTGAAGTTATTAGATGCAGGCATCATATATCCCATCTCAAATAGTTCTTAGGTTAGTCCCATTTAATGTGTACCCAAGAAAGGGAACACGACAATAGTAGAAAATGATGGTGGAGATCTTATTCATACTAGGGTTGTTAGTGGTTGGAGAGTTTGCATAGATTATAGGAAATTGAATGTAGCCACTAGGAAAGATCATTATCCACTTCCATTTATTGATCAAATGCTAGAGAGGATTTTAGGCCATGCATTTTATTATTTCTTATATGGTTATTCAGGGTACAACCAAATTGCTATCGCCCCAGAGGACTAAGAAAATATCACTTTTACTTGTCTATATGGTACATTTGCTTATAGGAGGATGCCTTTTGGTTTATGCAATGCACCTGCCACATTTTAAAGGTGCATGATGGCTATTTTTGCAGACTTGGTTGAGGAAATTATGGAAGTATTTATGGATGATTTTTTAGTGTATGGAAATTCTTTTGAGAATTGTTTAACAAATATTGATAGAGTGCTTGCCAGGTGTAAAGAAACCAATTTAGTTTTGAATTAGGAAAAGTGTCACTTTATGGTTGAAGAAGGTATTATGTTTGGACAAAAGATTTCAAGCAAAAGCATAGAGCATTACAAGAAAAATGGAAATTAGAGATGAAGGCAAAACGTCACAAAACATCACAAAAATGTCACTAATAACATTGCGAGACAAAAAAAACGTCGCCCCCTGCGTCCCAATAGCGACGTTGCAAAAAGTTATTCGAGACGAAATTTCAAATTCGCCTACAAATGTCATATTTTGCGACGAAATGCAACGTCTCTAAACATTCAAAACAAGCCATGTGGAAACTGATTTATGACGAAATTTTTTCGTCTCTAAATATTGTTTTTAGGGATGTTTTTCTATTCATCTCAAAAGGAATAATTTTTAGTAACATTGTTATTTTTGTCTTCAATGGTTAATTATTTAAGGATGTTTTTTTACTTTTTTGTGACATTTTTCACGTCTCTAATCATTTTAGATAACCTATCTCGAGATAGATTTGGGACTATTTTTTTTGTCCCTAAATAATGTTTTTAGAGACGTTTTTTATTTTGTCTCAAAATTGTCAATTTTTTGTGATATTTTTATTTTCATCTCTATTGGTTAACCATTTGGAGACATTTTATTTTTTTATGACATTTTTTATTGTCTAATAATGATACTTATTAGTGACATTTTTCATTGTGTCTATAAAAATGCATCTTTTTCCACATTCTTAAATTGTCATTGATTTTACCATTTTTCTTGACGTTTTATCAAATTTTTAACTAATAAAATTTTTACCTTTATAATTAAACAATAACTATTCATTCAAGTGGAATGTAAAAAAAAAAATACAACATTTCTAAAATTTAAATACTATTATAAAAGTCAATCTATATATAGAGTATATTCACAATTTTCTATGTAGACAAACAAAAAAAAAATTAAGTTGGGCAATTCCAAAAACTTCTAATCTAATATGC
>CATIWK010527806.1:0-10511 GCA_949634005.1 Mallotus japonicus
ATTTTGTTTTCTCTTTTAATTAAAAAAAACTATTCCAGGAAAAACATTTGAGACGATAGACCCGAGAAATGGAGAAGTGATAGCAAGAATCGCAGAAGGAGATAAGGAAGATATAGATTTGGCTGTGAAGGCTGCACGAGATGCGTTCGACCATGGTCCATGGCCTCGCTTGTCTGGTTGTGTATGTATTTATATATCTCCATCTCACATGCATCTTCTAATATTGTGTTCTAAAATGTTTGATTGGAGGACCGTGCACAATATTAGTGTACTATTAGCTTGATGGTGTAAATGTAATCTAATGGTTTGTTATTGAATGGTGACTAGGCAAGGGCGAGGATTATGATGAAATTTGCAGATTTAATTGATGAAAACAAAGAAGAATTAGCTGCACTGGATACTGTTGATGCTGGAAAATTATTCAGTTGGGGAAAAGCCATGGACATTCCTTCAGCAGCAAATACTCTTCGTTACTATGCAGGCGCTGCAGATAAAATTCATGGGGAAGTGTTGAAAATGTCTAGAGAATTGCAAGGATACACTCTTCTTGAACCTATAGGAGTTGTAGGGCACATAATCCCCTGGAACTTCCCCAGCTCTTTGTTTTTCATGAAGGTTGCTCCAGCCTTAGCTGCAGGGTGCACCATGGTTGTCAAGCCTGCCGAACAAACCCCTCTTTCAGCGCTCTTTTATGCTCATCTTTCTAAGCTGGTAAGACTAAATTTTGTAGTTTTGCATCATTTAAATGTCAGTCCATTGTAGAAGTATCCTAATGCACGAGTTGATAGCTCAACAACTTCCTTCCTCTTAAAATTTTCAAAATAAAAGAAAATTTAACATGCCCGTTGTTTGTTTATGCTTCTTTTTCCTTTTTTTTTTTAACCTATATGTCAAATTTCGCCACTTCGGAAATCCTAATTAGGCTGGAGTTCCTGATGGAGTGCTTAATGTCGTAACTGGGTATGGACCAACAGCTGGTGCTGCTGTTGCTTCTCACATGGACATTGATAAGGTGAGGTCTATCTTAAACCAAACTAAAGAAAATTTAGTTTGCCAGTTCTTATGTCTACAATATGATACTTGGTCCTTCTTCAGGTAAGTTTTACAGGGTCTACTGAAGTCGGGCGTAAAGTAATGCAGGCTGCAGCAACAAGTAATTTGAAACAGGTTTCAATTGAATTAGGAGGCAAATCGCCCCTCCTAATTTTTGATGATGCTGATGTAGATACTGCTGCTGATCTTGCTCTCTTTGGCATTGTGTATAACAAGGTAAAAAAGAAACTCTGACCAGGCTAGTTTTTCTTCGATTCACCCCATTTTTTTTTTCTAAATCTATACTATGGTCTAGTAAAGCTGTACTAATGACACTTCCTTCATCTCCTCAGGGAGAAATTTGTGTGGCAAGTTCACGTGTGTACGTTCAGGAGGGAATTTATGATGAACTTGTCAAGAAATTGGTTGAAAAAGCAAAAGCTTGGGTAGTTGGCGATCCTTTCGATCCAAATGCTCGTCAAGGACCCCAGGTAATCTGGTGCTGAGAGCTAGCATCCATACGAAAATTTTGTCTAAATGGACAATTGATGCGAGTGTTGTATTGGTTTGGTGTCAGGTTGATAAGCAGCAATATGAGAAGATCCTTTCTTACATTGAGCACGGCAAAAGAGAAGGAGCTACACTGTTGACAGGGGGCAAGTCTTTGTTCGATAAAGGATATTACATAGAGCCTACCATTTTCACCGATCTTAAGGTACATTTACCAAAAATAATTAGTAGCCAGGAAATATACATTAGCTAAATTTGTCGTTGAGCTGAATTTTTGAACAATTTTTGTTCAGGAGGACATGCTGATAGTGAAGGATGAAATTTTCGGACCAGTAATGGCACTGATGAAATTCAGGTAAAAATAATACTAAAAAAATCTTGATTGAAAACATCTGTTTGATTCATTCTTACCAGAATTGTTTGTCTGTGAGCAATTGCAGTACAGTAGAAGAGGCAATTAAGAGGGCTAACAATACAAGATATGGTTTAGCAGCAGGAATAGTGACTAAGGACTTGAATGTAGCCAACACAGTATCAAGATCAATCCGTGCAGGCATCATTTGGATCAATTGTTATTTTGCTTTCGACAAGGGCTGCCCTTATGGAGGGTACAAGACAAGTGGATTTGGGAGAGATTTAGGATTGGACGCCCTCCACAAGTATCTCCAAGTCAAATCTGTTGTAACACCTATTTATAATTCTCCTTGGCTTTGAATTATGATCTAGCCACATGGTTGGAAAATCTTCCTCTATCTTCGTTTCAAGGAAACGATAAATGAAGATATAAACATGTCCAGAGCTATTGACAATAAAGTTGGTGTTTTCAAGTACAACTATCATCTAAACTTTAATTCAATAAACATGAAAAATAAAAAAGCCGAGCAAATTCCATAATTTTGCCAAGCAACACACTACAAATATGTTCAAATTCACAGAAAAACATCCCAAGAAACCATAACTTTCTTTTAATTATTACTTCCCAAACCTTTCCCCTGAGTTTCACACCAAGAACTTTCTTTTAATTATTACTTCCCAACCTTTCCCCTGAGCTTCACACCAAGAACTTTCTCCATCTTTGCCAGAACAGCCTGATTAGGAACCGCCTTACCATTTTCATATTCTTGGACCACCTTAGGCTGCTCGTTGATCAACTTAGCCAGCTCCGTCTGACTCATCTTCTTTTCTAACCGCGCTTTCTGTATAGCTTGCCTTACATCCGTAGACACCCTCTCCAGAGCACCAGGCTCCGTCCCTTCATCCAACTTCCTCGCGTTTATAACATGCCCTGCTGTTTTCTTGTTAGCGCCTCCGTCGGATTTCTTGATGGTCTGAACTGGTGCACCTGATCGGAGAGCCTGGTTCACAGCCTTGGGGTCACGAAGATCCTGGGCTTTCGTTTTTGACTTGCGTAGCACTACAGGTTCCCAGTCCTGTGCTATGGCTCCTGTGGATCTGCTTGGCATCGTTTGAGCAACGAGAATTGAAGAGTGAAATTCTTTTCAAGAAGCAAATATGTTCGGCATGGATTAAGTTGAAGATCGAGCTAAGAAAAGCATACTGCAAGGGATGGTATTTATAAAGAGGGAGGGTCTGGAAAGTTCTTTGTTGGGTATAAAAACATGTACTATTTGTTATTTGTTAGTGTCTTGTTTATCTGGAAGATTCCTGAGAAATCCTCCAATGGTTTTATTTGCGTACTCCCCAAAATGCGTGAGAAGCAAGCCATTAGGGTATATTTAATTAATATTGAACGAAAAAAATTTATTTACTTCCAATTTTTTTTATTATTTTTTTATTTACATAGGATGTTACCTAATAGTAGAATATATAATTTATAATAGTAAAATTTATTTTATATATATAATGCATTTAATTTAGACAATATTTTTCAATTTTTGTTGTCAAAATTATTGGTATCTATAGATATTAAATTTTGACAAATTGAATTCGACTTCACATAATCACAATGATGACAAATTTTGATATAACCATAAAGATGACATTATGATAAAAAAAATCTGCTAAATTCTTTAAAAATGTTTGCTAAACTTTAATAAGAATTTTGAATGATTAGGATTGGATTTCCACATTTCTCTCCAACTCCCATGTACCGTGTTAAAAAAAAAAAATGTTGAGACATTCTTATATATGTATAGGGTATCATATTTTCGCCAATGATGCTTAGATCAATTGGTCAAAGGTTGAAATCCTATGACCTTTTTAAGTTCAACCAGTGGCAACAAAAAGTAATCCTTAGTTGATCCCACTGACACATTTGTAGGTTCTATACCCTTAATTAGGATAATACTCTTTCCTCCCCTACTAACACTAACATAGGTACTAACAAGCGATAATGTAAGCAAGTCTTTTTTTGCCCTTTTAATTGATGATGTGGAGTCTTAATGGGGGAAGGTTGCTGATCTGGACTCTCATTGATTGTTGGACTGTTACTGGGCTGGGGATCTGGAGGTAGACCAAGCTTGGATTATTTGGTTGGACAAACTGAGTTGAGTTTGGGCCTTTATCATCTCATCACTGGGAAATCTACTGGTCAAAAATCTGACGCACCATAATGAGCGATGATTAATTAGACGGCCCAGATTAACAAATAATATCACACTCCACACTACACGAATGAAGAAGCCGTAAATACATCCCTTGCGCCATTT
Source organism: Mallotus japonicus (assembly GCA_949634005.1). NCBI lineage: Eukaryota > Viridiplantae > Streptophyta > Magnoliopsida > Malpighiales > Euphorbiaceae > Mallotus > Mallotus japonicus. Next base: position 4,212 of record CATIWK010527806.1, read on the forward strand.
TCGCCGTTGGAAATTTGCAATTGGCGCCAAAATTACACATTTATAAGTTTTCCAAATACCGCAATTCGCACACTTCACTGTCTTTTACTTCTCGTTTCGAAGAAAGATGCAGCGCCAGAAATCGATACTGTCGTTTTTCCAAAAACCCTCGCCGGCGGCGTATTCGAGGTCCGGCGCCGGAGACAATGTGAATGAGCGGAAATGTCCTCAGTTTCCAGCAAAGCAACAGAACATCCAAAACGTCACTGCTTCGAGTGAACCTGAGATTCAAGGAACCGACACTCCACCGGAGAAAGTGCCACGTCAGATTCTTCCTGCGAGGTTTAGGGAGAATGAGAGCGTTGAAGGTGCTTCGCTTTTCTCGAGCATTATGCATAAGTTCGTCAAGGTTGATGATAAAGAAAAGCCCCTTGACAGGTAATTATGACTATTATTTTATGTTAATTGCTGAATCATTTTTAAATATTTGATCTATTTTGCTGATGAATTGCACTGAAAGTGAATGAAACTGAGTAATTATCAGGCTAGGGTAATGCAATGTTTTTTTTTTTTTGTTAAAATAATTTAATTATTATGCTAGATTGTCATATACAGGTTTTTATATGTTCTAAAACCTCATTTTAGAAGAGATTATTAATTAAAAAATGGTGATTTTTTTTAAAAAAGATTATTAATGTGGAAATTTTGCAGGATCCAGGCTAATCCTTCTTCCACTGATGTATCTGCTAGTTGTACTGATCCAAAAGGGTTGTCTAAACAAGAAACAGCTTGTAGTTACAATCTTGAAAGCATAGATGATGTTCCTGGGCCAGAGACACCAGGTGTACAAGTGCAACCTCTAATTCCCCGATTGAAGCGAATTCAACAGGATAGTCCTAAGTTTGATGACAAGGATGAGCATTCCCTGTTAAATGCTGGCAAAAGAGTGAAACTTCTTTTGGATTCAACTGTCTCAAGCAAGAATCAAGGCCAATTATCTGACTCAACTAGCAAATTTGAGTGGCTTGACCCTTTGCGAATTAGGGATGCTAACGGAAGAAGAACTAACGATCCTCTTTACGACAAAAAGACACTTTATATACCACCTGATGTATTGAAGAAAATGTCAGCTTCTCAAAAGCAATACTGGAGTGTCAAATCTCAGTATATGGATGTTGTCCTTTTCTTCAAAGTGGTCAGTAAATGCTGATTCCCATTATTTCAGTCTGTTAATTTACGTAGTCTGGTATAAATCATATTAACAAAAGCAACAAAACTAGATGAAATAGAAGAATTGGTAATGTCATAAAGTCCATTCATGTTGTTTTGCCATTCATCACATTATCATAATTTAGGTATAGTTACTGATCCTTGTACTCATTTCTGTTAGGTTTGCTTATAAAATGTCTTAGTGTATCTTAAATGATGGACCAACATATTCCTTTCTCAATTGTGGATCTGTGGGTTTTTGAATTTTAACCTATCTATTGTGATGACCTTGTGATCACTATAGGGAAAGTTTTATGAGCTCTATGAACTTGATGCTGAAATTGGCCACAAGGAGCTGGACTGGAAAATTACACTAAGTGGTGTGGGGAAATGTCGGCAGGTGAACTATAAATAAAATTTTCTTTTCCTATAGCCTACATTTGTCTACTTTTTATAGCTATATGTGTCTTCCTTGTCTATATGATTACTTCTCCCTTTATGACCAGGTTGGTATATCTGAAAGTGGGATTGATGATGCTGTTGAAAAGCTGGTTGCTCGTGGGTATGGAAACAGTGACCTTTAACTTGTTCCTTTTCTCATTGCCCCATATGTTCACTATGCCTTATAAAGGAATAGATGATTATTGCAATCCCTAAGTTCCTAACTTGAAATAAAGTCGGTTCCAAACCTGGGCGACACTGATGAGCAACAAAGCACGTTTAGTGCTTTTCAAGAAGCATGAAAATCTGGCTGGCTATATTGCATGGGAAAATTTCATTGTTTCATGGGTGACAGAAAACACATGAAGGGAAAAGGAAACAACAATTGGCATAGACCTACTTGCTCTAACATGATCCTTTTGTTGGCCTAAATTGAATAAAAAAAAAAAAAATTGAAATGAGATTCATTACCCACCTCCTAGTAGGTGGTTGAGATTTACTTTGAGTTGTGTGTTATAAGTCTGTTTTCCTGGTTTAGACCAATCGCAATTAATATTTTGCTTCTGTTTCCTTTATCAAGATATAAAGTTGGACGAGTTGAGCAGTTGGAAACATCTGATCAAGCCAAAGCTAGGGGTGCAAATTCTGTAAGTGGATACTTAGATAAAGGCTATTGCATATCTATTTACATATTTTGGTGCTCTGTGTTTGTTTTTGTAAACAATGCTGATGTTGGTTTCAGATAATCCCAAGAAAATTAGTTCAAGTTGTTACACCATCAACTGCAACAGATGGTAATATTGGGCCTGATGCAGTTCATCTTCTTGCCATAAAGGAGGTTTGTAAGGTCCCATGTTAACTACTTTCAAAACATAAATGCAAGCATCATTTCTTGCTGTGGAGTTGTATGTGGCATGATAAATTTTCTTACAGGCTCTCACAAGTCTCTTGTGTTCTCACATTTTTCTTATATTCAATTTTTTTAGAAAAAATTTCTTAGATTTTCGTTAAAACAGGCTTTTTCTGAAGTATCATCAAGAAAGTCTTTTGTTTAGAAAAACTTCCTTCACTTCATATGTTCTTAACATGTGTTAGGAAGAAAGAAAGCTCCTGAACTATGATGGAAAGATTTTCTTAATCATCGGATTAAACATTTCGATTACCTTCTTTATGTGTCATGTATGAGATGATAGTTAACTCCATTTCTTGTTCTCTGGAGTTTTTAAGAACTTCGCGTGCTTAAAGAAAGTTAATCTCTTTGTTACTACTTACCTAGATCTTGTTCTATTTAATCAAAAGTTTGTCAATCTATTTGACTTTTTTTTTTTTTTTTAATTTTTTTCCTTCGGGTATTGCCTTTAGGGAAATTATGGGCTGGATAATGGGGCAACTGCATATGGGTTTGCTTTTGTTGATTGCGCTTCTCTGCAATTTTGGATTGGTTCCATCAATGATGATTCTTCCTGTGCTGCTTTAGGGGCTTTGTTGATGCAGGTATGCTTTCTAATTTTCTTGCTCATCTAAAGAACTTTGTACTGTTTTGTAATATTTTTGAAGCAAATTAGATTGTAACTTTTTTGTTGGAACTGATTGTAGGTCTCACCAAAAGAAGTCCTATATGAAAGCAAAGGTAAAACATATGTCTTCCCCCAAAAATTCTTGTATTTTGGATTAATAAGTAATTGTAATATGTCTGAAGCTTCTGTATTTGTATGTTACAGGGATGTCCAAAGAAGCACAGAAAGCGCTCAGAAAGTACTCCTTAACTGGTGTGTCAAGATGTAGAATAAATCACATTAAGTATTTAATGGCCTAAAAGTACTCATTGTTAAGCACGCAACTGTTTTGTTTTTGTATTGTGGTGAACGTGCCTAGATTTCTGTTGATTCAGCAAAGAAATTTATGTGAAATATGTTACTTTTCAATCAAAAAGAAAGACCATGTTGCATGCCCTTGATGAGTGCATAAGTCCTGCACCATCCTTTGCATGAACAGATTAATTTTGATGCACATCTACTGTAAATCCTTTTGCTCCTTAGTGTCATGTTGGGGAAAATCATTCTGAAAAATATATAATAAGATTTCTAGGTGTCTTTTGGCTCTTCTGGTCTTACAAAAGCTATCAAATCATGTCCTATTTAAGCAATGCTGCAGTTGCTAAGTTCTGTGGCTTAGCTTCCTCTCAATCCTAGTTGTTAAACCTGGGCCACTGATTTGCTGCTAGCCAGTAGATACAGTCTAACTTCAGGTTATGGTATTGGATTCTCTGCATATGTATAAAAATGTAGCTCTTCAAGCTTAACTTGACAACTTGAATTTCACTTTTTCCCCCTCCTACAGGTCCAACAGCACCACAATTGAATCCAGTCCCTCCCTGCACTCATTTTTTGGATGCTTCTGAAATAAAATCATTGATTCAGTCCAAGGGTTACTTTCGAGGGTCTTCTAACCCATGGAATGGTGTATTTGACAGCATAATGCATCAAGATATCACTCTAAATGCTCTTGGTGGACTTATTGATCATTTGTCCAGGTTGATGGTATGCCTGTCTGATATGCTCTTGCCTTTCCTTTGCTCTCCTCCCTTGTCCTACTTGTATTTTCTGAAAACTTGCCTAAATTGTGTTGTTACTCATGACTGTTGCGGTCATCTTCTGCAGTTAGATGATGTTTTACAGAATGGAGATGTTTTACCATACCAAGTTTATAGAGGTTGCCTCAAAATGGATGGGCAGACTTTAATAAACCTTGAGATTTTTAATAACAATTCTGATGGTGGCTTATCAGGCAAGTAATTCTTGGTCAAAATGGTGTATTCTTGTATATTTGGTTCTTATTTGGCATTTAATTAAAGTCCAAGAGGGTGCTAAATAAATTTCAGGAACATTGTTTAACTATCTTCATAATTGTGTGACATCATCTGGAAAGCGGCTTTTAAGGAAGTGGATATGCCATCCATTGAAATCTGTTGAAGGCATTAATAACAGATTAAATGTAGTTGAGGATCTGATGACACAATCTGAAATTATGGTAGTAATTGTACAATATCTGCGCAAAATTCCAGACATAGAAAGGATGCTTGGACGAGTCAAGGCTAGCTTTCAGGCATCAGCTTCTCTTACACTACCTGTAATTGGCAAAAAAAAGCTGAAACAGCGAGTAAGCTATCTACTTGCATTGTAAAACTTTATGTCGAATATGTTTGATAGGATGTGAGAATGCAACTTGCAGTTTGATATTTGCCTCATATGTTCCCATGTATTAGGTTTGTTCTAATATTCTTCTTCTCTGAACTTTCTAAATCTTATTGCCAAAACATGTTAAGATAAACATTCCATGTGGCTCAGAATATCACGATCAAATAAGTTCAGTTAGCCTCATCCTTCTATGCAATGTAGCACGAACATCCTTCTATGAAATGCAGCATGAAAGTTTGTGTTTAGGCAATCCTGCGTTGCCATGTACTTGCAGATAGCATCAGTATGTTAGTATGCTAGGAGTTGAAGGGGAGGGGGTTGAGCATATTGCTGGTTGGGGGACTTTAAAAAGTTTCCCAATTTGCCTCAAAAAGGTGCAGCTACCAGGCTGAAGGCCTGTGGTATTGGCTTGGAATTTTTGTTATAATATGGTATAAAAAATCTTAAAATTAACCTAGTAAGTTGGTTATCACTCACAAGAATTTCAGTGATTGCAAATATGCTTGCTTTCATCCTCCCATGTGGGCAGCAAAGAACTCTTTCTATGGTTTAAATTCCTATTGAAGGTTTAGCTGAAAAAGTCTAAGACATTCGATTTTTGTTGCATTTTTCTTCTCCTTTAATTGGTATCTTCTGTGCTGGTTTTGATGTTTCAGTGAGACTTTTGGGGCCTAAATATTGAATTTGAATGCTACAATGATGAAAAGGGCTACTTATTTATTGTAATTTTATATACTAGTTAGTAGGAAAAATGAAAATAAAAGCTGTCATTTGTTAGATATTTTTCTAATGGTTTTAAGTATTGGGCAGGTGAAAGTGTTTGGGTCTCTGGTGAAAGGACTTCGGATTGGATTGGATTTGTTGTTGCTATTACAGAAGGAAGACCAAATAATCTCATTGTTGTCAAAAATTTTTAAACTTCCAGAGCTAAGTGGAAGTGCTGGGCTTGACAAATTCCTTGCCCAATTTGAAGCTGCTGTCGATAGTGAGTTCCCCAATTACCAGGTCTGTTTCTTTCTGCACTAGTGTAAATAAACTGTGTTTTTTAATTCCCACTCTTTTCTTTTTTTTTTTTTTTTTTTTTGGAAATGATCAAGATTCATTGATAGAAAGCCGCAGGGCTAGTACAAATATTGAGTTCTGAAAGAAAACTCCAAACCAAAAAATGTTATGGCTACCATAACTCCAAGCCAAGGGGTAACTAAAATGGCTACCACTATTTAGTCTCTAACTGAAACTCAAGCTACAGACTGAAACTGGTTTCACTAGAGACTGAGGCTAAGTAGAAACAAACCTACAAAGCAGAAAAAAAAAAAAACACACAACTGCAGACTATTACAAAACGGCGCTGCAGATGGAAAGCAAAGGAAATCACTTTGCGCTAAAAACACCCTCACTAAGGATCTTGGATGCCTCCTTAATAGACTTAGAAGAAAATTTGACTGCATTTTGTGGAGGCTCTTTGGTCAAGGAT
>CATIWK010528181.1:0-10201 GCA_949634005.1 Mallotus japonicus
CCATCTTTTCCCGTTGGTCTTGTTGAGTTTTAATATCAGCGCTGAAAGGGAGAAGAGCATTGAGTTCTTCATAGGTTCATTTAAACTTCATGAAATATGCCTGTAGGGGTAGGTCCTGTTGCTCAGCACTATAGAATCCTTTGCAAACCTCATAAATTCGAGTCACATTGCCTTTCCCAGAGTAAACAAATTCTAAGTATGCCGTTAGCTCTTTTACATACTCACAGTGATTAATAAGCCTAATAATGTCAGGATTAATAGAGTTCTCGATCTGTAAAAATAATCTGGCATCATCTCTTAACCAAGACTTATGGGTATCATCTGTAGGAGGATCATCAGTGAGATGGGAATCCATAGAAATACTTCTAAGGTAAATCCTAATGGTTCTTGACCAGGCTAAATAGTTCAAGCCATCCAATTTATGCTCAGTAATTTTAGACAGAACAGGGACAAGATCAGTCATAAGTGGTTTATTTTGCTCGGCCATTGCAATAAATTAAACCAAAGAGAAGAGAAAACCTGATCAAGAGAGAATTGAGGGACACCAACCACACCAGTTGACTTGAGGATGATGACTGGACTGCAGCGGAATGATAAACCAGCAAGTGGGATTTTTTTTTTTTTGGTGCTGGTGGTGAGACAAGAGAATGGCCGGAGGATTGACCGAAAAGAATGGCAGGGGTTTCGGTCAGAAATTGAAACCGAAAACAAAGCCGAAGAGGAAAGAAAAAAATTTCAGAAGAACCCTAAGGCTCTGATACCATGTAATTGTAGAAGAAGAAAATATATTTGATGATAATAAACCTACAATGTACAAGGATATATATACACATATTAAGACTGTTAGTATAGGAAGGATTTGACTAAATCCCTAAATCAAAGAATTAAATTCCTAAATTCCTAAATTCCTATTTAGGCTATATACAGGTTGTAACACTTACAAATCAACATGGGCCTGCAACCCCTCAAATAACTCCCTATGAAAATTCTCATCTCCACTGTGGTTATGTCCCTAATATAGGGACAAAATATTAAGACCCTTCTTTTTTTCTAAGTTGGCCTTCCTTCCATCTAAAACTCCGTTTGTATTATTTTATATTGAAATGAGAAGTTCATCTCGAAAATAATTTAGGTTCTTCAGGGCTATTAGACCCGTTCCATAACTTTCCCCATTACAAATTTAGGGAACTTCTGATGCTCACTAAATCCTTCACACCTAATGGCAGCTCATCTATAGGTGTTCCTTTAATATCAAGATGACATAAATTGATCAAGTTTTCCATTTGGCAATTTTTTGAGCTTTTGACATAATCTTAATAGAAGAGTTTGCAGGATGCACAATGAAGTTGTCAGCTTAAGTAAACTTCCGATTTCAATAAAGGAAAGGGCAAGATACCTTAAGTACTTCAAGCTTGAAAATTCTGTAGCCCTTCAAGCATAGCACTCTCAAATATAGTAAATTTGATAAGAAATTAAATAAATCATTTGTCAAGTGGAACACTTCATATTTTGAAGTTCCACTCAGTGATAGAGGCAAGGAAGTTCTCAAATACGGTATGCTGTAAAAGGGTTCAAATTTTTTCTTGCTGTCTTCATTAATAACATAGGAGGATAACATACTCTTTCTCTTACTGATTGCCCACTAGCGGGTGCATCCCCCTACCTCAAGCATGTCCCTTCAGCAACCATCTGTGCTAGATTATTAACCATATTAGGCATCACAAATTTTGATCCATCACTGCGACCACTTGCTGCTTGAAAGAATGATCTCGATATTAGGTTGTGGAAGCACTCACGACCCACATCTTCTATATGCTTCCCATCCTTCATTTGGTGAATCAAACCTTCCGCCATCCATAAAAGTACTAGTTCAATTTCCTTAAACTGATAATTCTTAGGGAATATTGCACAGTATGAATAACACCTTTTCAAATGTGAAGGTAGATTATTGTAACTCAACCTAGAAAAAATAAAAGAGAATTTCTGACATATTTTTCTGTATCATTTCACTAAGAGAATTATAATATATAAACATCAAGAATGATCTGATCCCTTATTCCTAGGGTCTAATATAGTAAGCATAATCAAATCCCTTAATTCTATGCCTATTATAGGAAGAAATACAACAGTAATTACAACAAGAATATATACAACAATAATGACAATCCTAGAGTGGTAATCAAGGGATATAGAGCTATAAAAAAACTAAATAAGGAAAGAAGAATATATTGACAAACCTTAGCATATGAAATATATTACTGTTGTCCAAGCTCCTTATATCGTTGTTCAATATATCTTCCTATTTGTCTAGCAATTTTGAGCGTAGAAGGCCTTCCAGAGTCCGTGCAGCTAGAGGCAAGCCGGCACACTTGCTTACTACCTTTCTGTGACTGTTTTTAAGATTTAATTGTGTTCCAAAGCTTCCACTCTTAAATGTATGGCTCGTAAACAAGCTCCAACAATCATCATCATATAGGTTTTTCAAAGTGGTAAACTTAATGGTTCCCATATTTTTTGCAACAACTTAACTACGTGTTGCTATAATTATTCTGCATCCTGAGGCTCCATCCATAAATGGGAACCGTAAAGCACACCAATCTTCATAGCACTCATTCCAAATATCACCTAAAATAATGAGGAACTTTTTCCTAGCTAATTCCTTGTACAGATTAAGCTGAACTTAATTAAGTTTCTTTGACTCGCAAGGCCGTGAAGTAATTGACTCAATAATAGTTTTTGTTATTCTTATAGTATCTTATTCATTAGATACACACACCCAAGCTTTAGTATGAAAATTTTGCAGCACTGATAAATCATTGTTTATGAGTCAGGCAAGTGTTATTTTACCCAACCCACCTATCCCAACAATAGGAACCACACCAACTTTTGCAGCAGTAGCGTTTTTCCTTAAAAGTAGGTTAAGAATCTTCATTTTATCTATATTTTGATCATATACTTGAGGTTTATCATGCAAACATGTACTTGGCGGTCGTTGTCATGCCTTACGAGAATGCCTTCCAGCTATCTTTTGTAAATTGAGGTCATTATTATGTCTCGTAATTTCTTATAGTCTGGCTGTTATGTCATTTCACTTCGAATCTATCATAGAATTGAACTTTAAAGGACTAGAACTGAAATTAGTACAAAACTTTAGAATGGATATTCGAACTTTAGCTTGACCTCCTCCCTTCAACTTTCGCTGTAATGACTCTGTGGCAAACTCATCCCTGGATGAGTTTGCCACAGAGTCATTACAGCGAAAGTTGAAGGGAGGAGATCAAGCTAGTAAAGTTAGAATCTCCATTCCAAAGTTTTGTACTAATTTCAGTCCTAGAACTTTAAAGTTCAATTCTAAGATAGATTAGACGTTAAAGGACATAACAGCCAAAATAGAAAAAATTACGAGACAGAAAATGACCTCAATTTACAAAAGATTATTGGATTGCTTCTCGTAAGGCATAACAACAACCTCCAAGTACATGTTTGTATGATGATCCTCAAGTATACAATCGAGATGAAGACAAAATGAAGATTCTTGACCTGATTTGGAGGGAAGACGCGATTGCTGCAAAAGTTGGTGTGCTTCCCATTGTTGGGATGGGTGGGTTGGGTAAAACAACATTTGCCCGACTCATCTACAATGATTCATCAGTGCAGTAGAATTTTCATGCTAAAGCATGGGTATGTGTATCTAATGAATATGATATTCTAAGGATTACAAAAACTATTCTAGAGTCGATTATATCACAGCCTAGCGAGTCAAAGGAACTTAATCAAGTTCAACTTGATATGTGCAAGGAATTAGCTAGAAAAAAGTTTCTCATTATTTTAGATGATATTTGGAATGAGTGCTATGAAGATTGGTGTGCTTTACGGGTCCCATTTATGGATGGAGCCTCAGGATGCAGAATAATTGTAACAACACGCAGTGAAGTTATTGTAAAAAATATGGGAACCATTAAGTTTCCCTCTTTGAAAAACCTTTTGGATGATGATTGTTGGAGCTTGTTTACGAGCCATGCGTTTGAGAGTGGAAACATTGGAACACAACAAAATCTTAAAAACATTCACAAAAAGGTAGTAAGGAAGTGTGCTAGCTTGCCTCTGGTTGCTTGGACTTTGGGAGGCCTTCTAAGCTCAAAATCACTTGATAAATGGGAAGATATATTGAACAGCGATATTAGGAGTTTGGACAACAGTAACATATTTCATATGCTAAGGTTTGTCAATATATTCTTTTTTCCATATTTCATTTTTTACAGTTGTATATCCCTTGATTACCACTATAGGATTTTCATTATTGCTGTATATATTCTCGTTGTAATTACTGCTGTATTTCTTCCTATAATAGGCTTAGGATTAAGGAATCTGATTATGTTTACAATATTAGACCCTAAGATTAAGGGATCTGATCATTCTTGATGTCTATATATTGTAATTCTCTTAGTGAAATGATATAGAAAAACATTTCAGAAATTCTCTTTTATTTTGTCTAGGTTGAGTTACAATCATCTACCTTCGCACTTGAAAATGTGTTTTTCAGACTGTGTAATATTCCCTAAGAATTATTAGTTTGAAGAAATGGAGCTAGTCCTTTTATGGATGGCAAAAGGTCTGATTCACCAAATGGAGGATGGGAAGCATATGGAAGATGTGGGTCAAGAGTGCTTCTACGACCTAATATCGAGATCATTTTTTGAAGTAGCAAGTGGTTGCAGTGATGGATCAAAATTTGTGATGCATGATCTGGTTAATGATCTGGCACAGATGGTTGCTGAAGGGACATGCTTGAGGTTGGAGGATGCACCCGCTGGTGGGCAATCACTAAGAGAAAGATTCTATCATTCCTCCTATGTTATTGATAAAGACAACAAACAAAAAATGGAACCCTTTCACAGCATACAACATTTGGGAACTTTCTTGCCTCTATCAATGAGTGGACTTTCAGAATATGAAGTATTCCACTTGACAAGTGATGTATTTAATTTATTACCAAATTTACCATATATAAGAGTGCTATGCTTGAAAGGCTATAGAATTTTTGAGCTTCCAGTATCAATTGGTGATTTAAAGTACTTAAGGTATCTTGACCTTTTCTTTACTGAAATCAGAAGTTTACCTGAGTCGACAACTTCACTATGCAACCTACGGACTCTTCTGTTGAGATTTTGTTGAAAGCTCAAAAAATGGCCATCAAAAATAGAAAACTTGATCAATTTATGCCATATTGATATTAGAGGAAAACCTATAGATGAGCTGCCATTAGGTGTGAAGGATTTGGTGAGCTTGGGAACTTCTTATTCGAGGTGAACTTCTCATTTCAAGATTAAATAATGCAACCAATGTTTTGGATGGAAAGGAGACCAATTTAGAAAAAAAGAAGGATCTTCATATTTTGTCCCTAGATTAGGGATATACCATAGTGGAAATGAGAATTTTCATGGGGAGTTATTTGAGGGGTTGTAGGCCCATGTTGATTTAGAAGAGTTGCGGGTATGGAATTATGGAGGCGTAAGTTTTCCATTTTGGGTGAGGGATCCTTCATACCTTAATCTGTTGTCATAAAGTTGGAAGATTACGAGAAATGCACATGGTTGCCAAAATTTAGGTTGCTACCATCTCTGAGAGATTTTTATATTGAAAAGATGCCTAATGTTAGAGTGGTTAATGCTGAGTGCTTTAAAAATATGGGTACATGGGAGGATTGGAATCCATGCGGGTTCGAGTTCCCTTCCTTGCAAAGGCTTACCATCCAACGATGTCCCCAACTATTGGGTAAATTACTCAGCCACCTATCCAGTTTGAAAAAGCTTTCAATTAAGGATTGTCAGGCATTGGTGGTATCTCTTCTTAGTCTCCCAGTGATATCGAAGTTAAATATCTAAAAATACAAGAAAGTGGATTTCAGAAATATGGTGGAGTTCGGCTCTCTGCACTCTACGAAATGCAAAAATGTTGAGGGATTCACATTTCCTACAGAGGGTCTCATGGAGCAGTTAAACAAGTCCAAAAGTTTGAAAATCAATGGAAATCTCTTTACTGCTCTGAACAAAGAGAGGGTGATGGTACAAGTTGAAGAGTTGGAGTTAGTCAAAGTTAGCATCTTCTTTCCACATTGGGATTGTATCTTTGACACTCTTGAAGAGCTAAGTATTGCATAAGGTCCAGAGCTTGTTTTCTTCCAAGATGTTTCATTTCCTTCCAAACTGAGAAGGATTCAAATTACAAATTGTGATGCTCTGACCTCTTTGCCCAATGCTGTTTGTCTTGAAGTGTTGGCAATTGCAAGGTGTCACTCTCTCATTTCAGTTGGAAGAGGCCAGCTCTCTCTATCTTTAGGAAGCCTTGAGATAGACTTTTGCAATAGTTTGAAGAGTATAAAGCTAGGTGAGGAAGAACAAGGAGGACTTAATCTTAAGGAGTTAATAATTTCAAATCATAGATATGCTAGACAACCTTTCCACGGTTATACTCAGTGTTAACATCTTGAGCGTAGGCAAAACAAAGTTGCCAAAATCATTTTCATTCAAAATTTTTATTTGTAGTCCATGTTGGAATATTCCCATGGTTTTATCATTTTATATCAAAGTTTAATAGAAACATAACGACTTTGTTCTTGTGTGCAATGTATGCCCATGAGAAGAGAGCATGGTGGTTATAGTGCATGCCTGTAGCTCTGTGTAAAAGAGAGAACTTGGTCTATCGGGGACCAGGTCAATAGTGAACTTGAGCCATCTCCATAATCTCCAATTAGGCCTGGTCACGGGTCGATTCAGATCCTGAACCGGATTTAAACCGGCCCAGAACCGTAGGGAGGACCATTTCATGGCCAGTTCCTTCCCAGATAGAACCGTGAACCGGTGGTTCCGGTTCCGAACCGTCATTTTATATATATATATATATATATTTATTTATTTATTTATTATATTTATTTATTTATTTATTTTTCTCATTTAATTTATTAATTCAAACCTCTAAATTTTTGAAAAATAGCCAACATGTAAATGATCATTTTTTAATTTATAAACTAAGTTAATATATTTCTTTTAATTTTTTTTTAATTCAAACTCTATGAATTTTTTAATTTCAAGTCATAGTCAATTACAATTTTTTAATTCAACCTTTAAATTTTTTCAAAAATATTTCAACACCTTCAAGTCTTCAAGTCACTAGACCAAATGCTTTAAAATAATTTATTTCAATTTTTTTTAAATATTTTTTTTAAAAAAAAATTTTAAACCAAACCTGCCGAACCGGAATTGTGAACCAGAACCGGACCGATTCCGAACCAGCCCAAAATCATAGGGATAGCCGGTTCCAGTCCGGTTCCACCTAGAGTGGAACCATGAACCGCCGGTTCAGAACTGAAATCAGCCGGTTCTTGAACCGTGGCCACCCGACTCCAATTGTTTAATGAAATACTTCCTTCTCTTTGCCTGTCGTCTGTGCCATGTTTTATACCACAACACTTTTTTTTCCCTTGTTCTTTTCTCTAGTTGTTCAATTAAGAAAATATACTCACACTAACTCCAACCTATGCTTTGTCAAACAAACATACAATAGGACCCGGTTGAACAAAGCACAACACATCAAAACGACTCTGTAACAAAAATCTGCAACTTACCTGTTGAAAGTCCACTCCCCTGGAACACACAGCAATACAGAATGGGGAACCACCAACATTTGATGGAGGAGCCTCATTTACCTGTCTACCAGCCATACTGCGAAAGTGAAAGTTTATTAATGATGTGAAGAAACTCTAAAATAAATAATATTCAAAAAAGATCACCAGTGAAAAAAAAAAAGCAAAATCAAAGGGCAAAAGTAAAAAGCTAAGCAGAAGTAGCAGTAGAAGAAAAAAGAAACTTCAATGCAGTAACAAGCGTGGTTAAGACTTCAAATAACTACCATGCAGAAATCAAATGCAAGAAAAACGATCAGAAAGAGATGATTAAAAAAAACATAATCCAGATAACACAAGAAAACAGGGCTGCCATGTAGCTACAGAATTGGCAATCCCCTAAAACCAAGAAATTTGATGTAGTATAAATTTCTCTCATAATCCATGTGTCCAACCAGCTTATTTCCCTTATCATTGAAAACATGAAGAAATACCTTCCACACAAGGATTCTAGCCTCAGTAGCAATATGTGCAGAACTCCAAGGCGAAAACTGAGTTTGAAAATTATCAACTGCTGATTGACCATATCCTTCCATAGTCTCATACGGCATGTTCAACAGTTCCATAAGTCTACCATACCTTGCTGGTGAAAAGTGAATGCCAAGATTTGGAACTTGAATGGATATATGTGTTGAAGGATAACTTGGATGAGGTACTTTGATCTTCAGTGAATAGATTAATAAGTATCAGCACCATAGAGTTTCAAAATCTTAATAAATACACAAAATGTACAAGAGAGTCCAGAAAAGTTAATGCAGACATGCTAAATAGTAGTTTCAACAATTTCACAAATCTGCAATATCTGATTGACAAGTAAATGCAAACATCTACGACATTCAACAATCAATCAACTATATCTCAATCAATACTTGGCACATAAAAAGCCATGAGCATCAACATGTTACTTCACAAGATACAATCATTTGTAATAAACATGCGCACTAATATAACTACCCCAAACTACAACTTCTAAAAACAAAAGTACTTATCATACAATACAAGTGTTATATGCTACACAAGTAAAGCACAATGCAGTGTTGCAATCCACAAAATGATAGCAAATGAGAGCATTAAAACCAATAATAATAATAATAATCACATCTGATTGGGAAAAAAATCAAGTAAAATATTATACCTGGTCAACAATCACTGCCATTCCACACCTATAATGAAAATTGCCTTTCGTTTCAGGAATCATTTAGAACAACCACTGTTGGATTCTGACAATCAGACTCACAATTTGTAAAGAATGCAGCAATATCTCTTCGGGATATGTAGAAACGGGAATAAAAGCTCTGCCTTCGGTCATCAGCCGGACTTTCCTACAATTAGAGAGACACTTTTCAGGAAAAGGTAAAAGCTGCACGAAAAAGGTCTTAATAAGAAGCATACCGCAGTGTGCAAGGTAAAATGACCGAAATCCAAAAGAAAATGCACATCGGACTTCAGGGAGCCAGTTGTCCTTATAAAACGTTAACTTTTGGAGCGTCCAAATCTATGTCCTGGGCAAATCTGATAAAACCAAGTAGATATGCGAATAGGTCAAATTTGTTTTTGTTTTTTGCCAAAATAAGCCACACAACCACAAATTAATAAGAGAAAAGTAGTAGTCTACCAACGTTAATCAACAAGTAACTACAATTCAACCATACTTAAGAAACTTCCAGAATCATATAAACTATTGCACAGGCTATATTCTCACTGGGTCATTCATTAGAAGATTTTCCTACAAATGCCATCAATCAGAAGCAACACTCCCCACAGAAAATAAAGGGACATTAGTGCACGACAGAGAATTTTCTTAAATTAAGAGAGAAAATCAAATTACTAACATGTTCCAAGAATTAGCAATCATGTAGACCAATGAAGCAAACATAAATATCACAATGAATGAGCAAACGATCACCTGCTCTGTTCCTCTAACACCATCTGAAATTGCTCTTGTGCTTTACGAGTCACTTTTTCAATCTTCATCTGCATTTATCAAAGACAAAATTAGATATAAGTCAAATAGTCACATAGTGCCTGTCCAACATTCGACGTGTTGTCATTATAGAAGCTTAGAATAGTTTGTGAGGAAAAAGGCTTGACCTTGAATTCATTTACTGTTGTGAATATATAGTACAGGCGTAACAAACATAACAAACATCTGTTAGGATAATGATGGGTAAATGTTTTGAATGGTACCAAAACTTTACACTCGATTACAAAATGGTACCATTACTTTAATTTGTATCTTTTTGGTACCAAAACATCGATTTTAGTTACACCGGGAAGTCCCAAAAATACAATTAGGCCAAATTTGATGACATGACAACCGGAGATGCCCCGTTAGCAGCCATATCGTATGACATGTCAGCAATAAAAAATAAAATGTAAAAAAAAAAAACAAAAAAAGCTTAAGTTAATGATGATACTTGTTCAGAATTGGATTATTTCAGAATTCTCTCAACTGGTCCGAAAAGCAAAACATCAAACAAGTTGCAACAGTTTACCGATGTGGTATACGATGTGGCTGCT
>CATIWK010528280.1:0-18196 GCA_949634005.1 Mallotus japonicus
GATATCTTTTGAGAATGGACACTTGTTTAGAGACATCATTTATTATTTAAGCTCTCTTTATGCTCATGTTCCTACTTTTTCTTTTTTTTTTAGAATAATTTAGTTCAAGTTTTTCAATATTTTTTTAATTAATTTAACTCAGATTTGACAACTATAAATTATGTGAAATTTATTTATTTTATATGTTTGTATTTTTATGATTAAAAAATTTTAAATTATTATTTATTTATTATGCATTTGCATTATTTTGGAAAAATAAAATATACATGCTAATTTTTTTATCTATTATATGTTTAATTTTTTTATGTTAAACATGCTAAAATTGTATGACTATTTAATTTTAACACTAATAATGAAATTCATTAATAAGGGTATCAAAGTCATTTATGCTTAAATCTAGGAATAGAATAGTAATTATAGGTTATGAACCAAAACATAAAATAGTAATTATTTAAGAATAGTTATTCTAGGAATACCTATTATATTTCTTAAGAATTACAATTCTATTCCACACTATTCTATTCCATGAACCAAACATGGCCTTAGGAATGGTAATTATTTAATAATTCATTTGGAAACTATATAGAATTGTATTTGATTTGAAATTTTAGATTTTAAATATTGAATTTCAAATATAAAGATTTTAAATAACATGTGATTACATGTCATTTTAAGTCCATATTAAATGAATTATTAAATTTATTGTGATTTTGTTTCAAATTCTCATAAATACAATTCAATATAGTTTCCAAATATTAAGAGATTTCATTGAAACCGAAATCTATGTTCAAATCTCTTGCATCCAAACATAATATAAAAATAATAAAATTAAAACTCCAATTCTATACCAACTTGCCACAAATATTAAATTTCAAAAGAAAATTTATAATTTACAAGCATTATTCAAGTTAAAACTCCAATCCTATGCGAACTTGCCACAAATATTAAATTTAACACGAAAAATTTATAATTTACAAACATTAATTAATGCTTGTAAACTCCAATGATCAACATGAAATTTATCATTTTAAGGTTTATTTACCTATAAAGTTCAAAAATACTGGAGAAGACTTTTTTTTTTCACGCGCCATTATAGAGCAACGTTAGTAAAGTGGCATTTAGTAAAGTCTAATTGAGCAGTTAGAGAATTCAATTACACCAGCCGCCAACGTCTGCGAAGGCGCGTGCAATTACGTAACCAACATTTTTGTTTTCTTCCTACAGCTAATGCGAATGTGAATAACGTCATTTCTGCAAATCTTTTTTTTTTTTTTTTTTTTTCCCCCACACGCCCCTCTCAGCTTAATCTCTCTTTATCTCTAATGCACAGATTCTCCGATCCGATGAACAGGTTAAAGATTGGAGATTAAACCCTAATTTTCACTCTTTGCGGTGTCGATTTCCCCTTCCGATCCAGGGAGCTCAACCTGTACCGCATCAGAAACCCTATTTTTTTTTTTTCCTTTCGAGCTTCGTAGATTAGACTTCAGAGCGAAACCCTAGAATTTGTCGTTTTTCGATCTGTTTGGAGAGTTTCCGATGTCAAGAATTTGATTTATCTTTGTTGATAATCTAGAGCAGAGATGTTGTAGGATGCAAGATTTGAATTCTTGATTGGAGTACCAGTGATTCTTTGTACATATTTGCAGACAGCATCGATTTTGGTGAAAATGATTTGGCAATTTTGTTAAGAGAGGTTCAGGATATCGAATCGGAAATTCTGGTGAGATTTTATAGTGGATTTAGCTGGTTTAGAGGATGGATTCGGCTTTTATTTCTTGATTCAAACTGTTTGAATCTGGTTGTATGCGTTGTAGATGGGTGCTGGATAAGCAATTTAACTAATGGATTATTGCTTGCCCTAGAATAGCCAAGTCTTCAATAATTTTGTTTTCCGGGGCTAGAACAAGTGACTGTGCTTTAAAGAGAGAGTTTGTGAAGGTGGGGGGGTTCTTATTGGGTACTGCTAGCAAGAGAAATCACAGTTACAAAAAAAAAAAAAAGCTGAGAATCAAGTAGTAGCAAAAAGATGAGTTCAGAAAATGAAGAGCAGCAACATGGATTGAATCAGCATGATGAAGGAGGACATGAATCACAAAAGTAAATTCACTTACACTTCCATATTTGCAATTTTTCAACATTGACTTTGAACCCTACTTTTCAATATATATATATATATATATTTCTCTTTTTTATATTCACTGATTGAGGATAAACTGATACCCAGGAAGTCAATAATTTCATATACAAGAGAATTTCTACTATCATTGAGTGAATTGGATGTCTGCAAAAAGTTACCCAGTGGATTTAACCAATCCATTCTCAGGTAAGCTGCAGGTTACTTTTTCAAAATTAAATTTGAAGATAAGGTTGCCAGTTTTAATTGATGATGGTGTCACCTTTGCTTTCTTTTTGCAATTCTTTCAATCTCATTTCCTTTCTTCCACCAGTGAATTTGAGGATGCTCCACAGGATCGATTCAGAAGTTCTGGTGGCTTGTCCTCGCATGGTTATAGACGTAATGAATATGGCTCATCCCCACCTAGTAGAGGGGATGTCAGTAATTATTCTAAGGGCAATCATGGAAAGTGGGAAAGTCGTTCTTCTGGAAAGAGTGATCGTGACAGTGACTTACAATCTGATTGGGATTCAGGTTAGGCTTCAGCAGTTTTGCATAGAATTGTTCCTCAGTCATGGGGATTGTATTCTTGTATGCTGGTTTAACTTTCTGTGAAATCTTCACGAATTACATTTGGAAGCATGACCTCAAATGTCTTGTTACTACCTATTCTGGGATCTGTTACGTCAGTCTCACCGTGCTCAGTTAATTATGCCGCTTGCTACAACCATAAACAATAGAATAGTGTTCGAGTCTTTGTTAATTCTTGAGATTGATCTAAGAAAGAGCCACAGTTTGTATAAAATATTAGTTGCGATGATATTCAGCTAATCCTTTGAAGCTCTCTTTCATTCTTGGACAATAAATGGGGAAGCCGGCCAATTCATAGGATGTAGAAACTCTTATTTTCTGTGACAAAAGGAGGTTTCTGCCTTATTCCACAGGAAAACAAGCTGTTGATGATATGTTTAAGGCAGGGAGAATCGGAGGTTGGCTATAGAATCAGAGATTGGCTATCATATTTTGCTTCGGGTTTATATACTTTAAAACATTGGGACTGTTTATTATTAGATACTAGCTACTGGCTACTGGCTTCTTTGTCAAATTATCTCCTTTGCTCGTTTAAGGAATGTGACAGCAGAGATAAGTTGCTATTTGAGGATTCAGGGAGTACTTGGTTCTTGTTTAAATGGAAATTAGGAGTTTGGTTACCAGAATAGTCATAACTGATTCCAGTTATTTTTTCTGAAATATCTATCCTGAGAAACAGAGCTGGTTAGTGTTAAGAGAGGCTTGATAAATTTAGCTCTTTTTATTTTTTGAGTGTTGCCTTTTTTTCTTCAAATCTGAGCTAGTTTGCTATTAGAGGATTCATGGAGTACTTTTCCTTGGGTTTAAATTATTAGTTTGACTAGAAGTACAACGACTGGCAATTCAACATTTCTTTCTGATTCTTCCATACTAGAATGCTGAATTGGTAGGTGTCAGGAATTAAGAGACATTAGTTTGGGAAGGAATTTAAGATCCGTGCAGGGAACTAAGAATTTAGGGAGTACTTGGTTTCATTTGAATGGAAATTTGGAATTGGGCTGGCAGTATAGTGATTATTAATTTCACATTTCTTTCTGGTCTATCCTGAAATGTGAGTTATTAAGTGTCAAGAAACATAAGCTTGAAATTTTTATGGTTGAGTGGAGGTATTCCAGCTTTGTTCAGATCATTGATGATTAGATATGTGAAGGTTTTTTTAGTTCACATCAAGTATATGCTATTTCCTGCTTTGAAGAGGAAAATTGAAAAAGTTTATGCATGATTCACCTTTTCACTTGATATCATTAATTATATATGTGTGTTGTTATTCCATTACGAGCATTATTAATATGTTTAAATTGCTAATCGAGTGTTATGCTATTTATTGCTTAGCTTGGAAATAAAAATCTAATTGAATGTTGCCATCATTTTAATGGATCCTGGGTTTATGCATCTTTCTAATTTAGTAATATGTGTTATGATTGTTTGGATAATGCATGTCAATGTATAGATTCTGGAAGGCGTTATGTTAATCAACCTCGGCGACCTTGGCAAGTTCCTGAGCATGATGGGCTCCTTGGGAGACCATCTGGATATGCTGCTGGGACATCAGCTCCAAAGTTTCGAACTAATGACCACTACCAGCTCAATAGGAGCAATGAGCCATATCACCCACCTCGCCCTTATAAGGTAAAACCTGTTATCCTGTCTGCAGAAAAGTATTGAAAGTATGATGGATGTGGATTTGGTGTTGTCCATGATTTTCAATTGCTGCTTAGCCTATGGTGGGCAACTGAAGAGTAATATGAACTGTCAGAAAGTGTCTACTAAATCTCCTAACTGTATTAATTCTAGTTTTGCCCTGTAATTTTTCAGGCAGTACCTCTCTCACGTAGGGATACTGACTCATACAATGATGAAACATTCGGTTCTTCTGAGTGCACAAGTGAGGATAGAGCAGAAGAAGAAAGAAAGAGAAGAGGTAAGGATTCCTTTTCCACAAGATTTTATGGTAGAGAAATTAATTATATTTTGCTGCTGTTGCAGTAATATTTGGTCCCAAATTAATGTAAATTTCTAATATGTTGACTTTCCTTTTAGCTTCCTTTGAACTTTTGAGGAAGGAACAACAGAAAGCTTTTCAAGAAAAACAGAAGTTGAAATCAGAAAAGCCTAAAGATGACTTTGATATTAGTGAGTTATTGGAGGATCCAAAAGATGATAAGAGATTCCTGGACAGAAGAAACGAATCAGACGAGCCAGCAAGAAAGCCTGCTTCAAATAATGATTCTGATAAGTCTTCCTTTCCCTCACCTGCTCCTGTACCCAGACCTCTCGTGCCACCAGGCTTTTCAAATACTATAGTTGAGAAGAATATTGGAACGAAATCTATTACTCATCCTCAGCCGTCAGAGGTAATGTGCTTCCATTTTTCGTATGGCTTGTTTAAAATGTAAAGTTGACTGGTTAAGGGAACTTTTGTTCATATACATTATTCTGATAATCGATGCAATTTCTGTATGGCTGTTACTGAATTCAGGGATATCTACTTCACAGACTTGCATCTGTGACCTACACATGTATGATCTGTAATCATAGACAAAGTCTTGCATGATCATTCATTCTTCTATTACCAAAAAAAATATTTGGAACAAATGAATTTAAAGCTCTTTGAGAAAAATCCATTGCCTGTCAATTTATGTGCTGATTGAATCTTATTGTCTTTTGGGTACAACATGATAACCTCCTAAACATTACTTTGTTGATTGTTTCTATAGGTTGGCAATGAACTTGACCATTGTACTTTGCATGGCAAAGGAAACCGTTTGTTCAGTGGGACTTCTAATAATCAAGAGGAGAAACAATCTTTGGAACAAATGGATTCAAGAGACCAGCAGATCCATGTTTCGCTTAATAACCAGAGTGAAAATATTATGACCTTATCATCAACTTTGGATGTTTCATGTGAAGCAGTTGGCATGGATAGTCAATATTTCACGACTTCTAAACTTTCAGAAACTTTTGAGTCTTCAGATAATAGTGAAGTCATAGAACTTGGTCCTAAGAATATGACAGGGCAAGAACTTGTGGGCGAATCCAGTCCGACTTCTTCAACCTCAATCCTAGACAAGCTCTTTGGCAGTGCTTTGGCACTAAATGGTGTTGGCACCCCGAGTTTCATTGAGGTAGAAATCGTTGGACCTTGCTAAACGTTCTATATCTATCTCTCATATGCTTGCCTAAGGACTCGAATGCGTTTAGAAAGTAATCTTATGACTTGCCAAGCTTTTTGTTGATGGCTATGGTTCAAGTGCTATATACCCATTCATTTTGATGCCTCCGCCATAATCATGATATTTCTTGTATGTGCAAACTGAGAGGTAGTATTTGCTTTCTTGCTGATTTTCTGGTTCTACATAAATATGCTGAGAACTATCTCCTTAGGAATTCTGGGTTGCTTTTTGTGGGGGCTCTGGATCAGTTTGATAAGGCCAAAAGGGTATGTCAACATGACATCCTAGTCTAGTGTTGTTCACAATAGGTCATTGTTGAAAACAGGAAGAGCCTGCTGACAATGTGATCATCTTTGCGCAATCGTGGGGTTAAATGGCTTTACCTGTTTTGGAGTAAATTTTCCAGCTTAGCATATATCATAACGAATAAACAAGTATAGCAGTTGATGTAAATGAATATGTATTATTTTTTTAACTATCTGAATGGATTAATGCAATAAAATAAAACTAAAAAAAGATGGGTGCACTGGTTATCTGTCTAATTGTTTTCTCTTCTAGTTGAACCTCACAGGTCATATCAAGTTGGTTTTCTCCTTTTCTAATAAATGATCTTTTTGCTTATCTTTCTGTCATTCTTGAAGGATAAATTAGTGTAAATTTTAGCATGACATACCTGAATCATTTTTTTTGTTGCTCCTGCAGCAACGTGATGTGAAAGCAGATGACATACAGGATCCACATGTGGTCCAATCATCCAAATTTGCTCAGTGGTTTCTTGAAGAAGGTACTTGATATTAGTTTCTTCATTCTCTAATTTATGGCTGTTGTTCAACCTTATTTGCTTTAATTTTTGTGCATCTATATAGCTTAATTTCTTAATTTTTTTCCCATTTTGTTATTGCAGAGAAGAAACCAATCAATGATCTCTCATCTAGCAGGCCCAGTAAACTAGTTGATGGTCTCTCATCTGGCAGGCCCAGTAAACCAGTTGATGCTCTCACATCTGGCAGGCCCAATAAACCAGTCGATAATCTCTCCTCTGGCAGGTCCAATGATTTACTATCGTTAATTGTTAGTGGTGAAAAAAGTGGATCTCTTACCATTGGTGGCGAAAACAGTGGATCCCAATCTTTTGATGTTAAACCTACAGTGAATGCTTCGTCAAGTTTTCCTCTCCAAGGATCTGGACTTGCAGATGGGCTCATGAACTCCATCTTAGCCCCTGCCACTATTGAAAATATTGATAAACTGGAGGCAGCTCCAGCTGTACTTACATGTGAAGACCTCGAACAGTCAATTCTGTCAGAAATTACCGAAAGTAGCCCAATGTTGCAGCCACCTGTGCAGGGCTGGAGTGGTGGTTCTGGTGCTAAGATGGAGCAGCAGAAAGTTGATATTGATGATTGTGCATCCCAGCACCTCCTCTCACTGTTACAAAAAGGAACAGACCTGCCTACAAACGTAGGAATTGTATCTGGTGACAATATGAAGAATATTGAAGCAGAGAATTTTGACACAGCACTTCATAGTTCCAGAGAGATAGCTGCTGAAAACATTACAAATACAGGCAGACCTTTGACTCTTGAAACACTTTTTGGCACTGCTTTCATGAACGAACTGCAGTCGGTAGGAACAACTCCTGGCCAAAGAGGCTCAATTGGATCAGTGCGAGTTGATGTTTCAGACTCTCTGTTTCCTTTAATGGACAATGATCTCCTTGCATCTACCTCTGATATTACTTCTAGCATGCCAAGTCATGGCGATAGTCTTATAGCATCCAACCAGAGGCAACAAATGAAATCAGAAAGGATGGATGAGGCATTTTTGGGGTTTGGTCCTCAGAATGTAGTGAATTCATCACAGCTTCAAACTGAACTGGGACCTAAACATGGTGCCATTGATGGGTCTGTTGAAATTCGGCTTCCTGAAGAGGATAGCTTGATTACAGCTAGCGATCCTCTCAATCTCCAGAACTTCATGCCTCCCAGGAACTCAGCTAAAACTGAGTTATTATCCACACCGGGGACAGCGGACATTGCTGAAAAACTAGCAGCTTTGGATTCTGTATACCGGGATGAAAAACCCATTATGGGAGGCCAAGAGGGTCCACCTTTTCTTCTTGGTCCATATGATACGAGGGAACCTGATGTTCAGTACCATAAGATTCATGTTCAGCCATCTTCTCCACAACTTCATTCTCCTCAGTTGAATCATCAAGGGCCAGTATTTCATCCATTAGATTCTCATCATGCTAATGTTAATGCTCAGATGAAGTTCATGCCCACAGAGAACATTATTCATCATGATCCTTCTAATCATCAATTCCCTGCAAATTTGCTTCGGCCATCTTTCCATCACCCAAGCACTGGACTGGCTGGATTAGATCCTAGCTCGCGGAATCCATTGCTACAGCAAATGCAGTTACCTGGCAATTTTCCTCACCTGCAACAGGGTTTTCCCCGGGGTGGACCTTTGCCTCCACATACCATCAATCAGGTACCTGGTTTTGTACAAGAACCAAACCCAATGCAAGGATTCCCTTTTGGTCAAAGGCAGCCCAATTTTGGTCTTGGAATCCCACCACAAGGTAAAGCAGTTGGCACATTATTTTGCCTTCCAACTCTTGTTACTCTTGTGTAAATTAAAGTGTCTGCCTTTCCATCTCTTTCTGAGATGCTTAAAACTTTTAAGAGTCCTTTAGCTTTTGGACCTTCTCGTCATAGTCATTCTTAGCATAGTCATAAAGGTCTGAATTTCTCTGGATTCACACAAGCATCACTTCTATGATTACTTTTGTTCTTGCTCTTTATCTCTTTCTTTTGATGGATGATGCAGCTCTTGATGCTGGCAGTGGAACTCATCACCCAGAGGCATTCCAAAGACTTATCGAGATGGAACTCCGATCAAAATCTAGGCCGGTTCACCCATTGTCTGCAGCTAGTCATAATCAGGGGATGTATGGTCATGAGCTAGAAACGGGTTTTGGATATAGATAGTAAACTCCAACAACGTTTGTGTATATGGTGATGTATTTGTGATCTCATGCGCAGTGCCATCTTGCATTGGCAGTGGGTTTATTGTGCTTCAGGAGGGATTGTCTTGGGTTAATGTAATTAATGGCATTTTACTTGAAATTGGCATTCAGTTGGGACTTAACTTTCCTCTAGCTTCATATTTGAAAACTAACCGCAAAAAAGAGTAGAATGGTTTTTTGTTTGGCTGCTTGGTCAATGAACAAAGAAATTGCAATGAGCGGTCCGGCCGACAGAAATCACCCGCTTCACTTGATTATACTTGGTCAGTTCACAGAGTGACTCTAACAAATGAGACCAGTTCAGAACTTTGAAGATGAATGATCTGTGGGATTTATTTATTTGTTTTCTTTTTTCCTATTTTACTTTTTGTTCTATTTGCTTTTATATAGTTTGATTCTCCAGTGGGCAAGGACTCTGCGTCGATTAAGTAAAATAGTGTAGACATTTGAATCCCAGTTATAGCTAATCATCTCTATCAAAAGAGAAAAAAAAAAAAAAGTTATAGCTAAAGCTGACAATCTAAATTTAACGTCCGAAGTCTTTTGAGGGCCTCCAAGCATGAAGATCTCTTGTATCAAAGCTCATTATCGAATTATGATAATTAGTTCCTGATCCTATGATATGCTTGGGTCTAATTCTACTGTTCTTGGGCTACACATGATGGAATTCTCATGGATTCATTGACAAAATTAAAGAAAAAGAATGAAAAAAAGGAATCCGTAAATAAAGTGAACAAGCTTTTTCCAACTTTCTTCTTCTCAAGCTAATGTATCTATCCAAATGATGGAGATAAAGCCTTAATTTTGGGCATTCAATAATTCTTCCCTCGTCTTAAATGGTGTGAGAACCTGGGTGTTTCCATACATGGTATGAGAACAGAGTTCAGACATAATGTTTCATTTTGGCAAAACTTTCTCTTTAATATTGAAGTAAAATACAGTAACTCCTAAAATAAGATTCTCCCGCATACAAACCTCAAAAAACACATCTTCGAAAAATGTACAGCCAAAAAAATCGCACTCAATAATACTCTATACAAGAAAGCCTCTGGGTCGTAACATTGAAGATAAAAACTATGCTACATTCCAAAGAGCAAAGCATGTATACATATATACACAAGTACTACAATCTAATGAAGTAGGAAAAGCATTCTCCTATATCACACATACATATGTACAAACCTCTCGACCACTACAACTCTATTGAATACGTGGATATTATACTTCTCCCCAGCATTAACTGTTCTGAGCATGCAGTTGATCCATGGGATGACAGGAAACTCTCAAGACTTTATTATGCCCACGATACAGTAAGTCAAAAAGTTTTCAACCTCTCACTTCTTTTGGGGCTGAGACAGCAACGTGAATTTTATCAGCGCCAATATTACTGTATACGCTACCAGATTTTACCTCACCATCAATGTCATATGACGCAAGCACCCTTCTCTGTATCAATTCCATAGATAGATGAAATGAGTAAAAATATGACATGTTCAAGGCTGGAAGGAATGGGTATTACAATCAACATCAAATACATATTTACCAACAGCCACAAGGACTGCAAAAATAAAAGTTATAGCAGATCACTTATAAGGACGGAAACTCATGATACAGCATCATTTCATGAGGTTGTTATGTTAATTGAATTGTACGACCAGAATAACTTTAATTGAAATAACTGACTAAAGATCCTACCCAAAGTACAAGATGCTTCGTCTTCAGGGCTGTTTCAAGCAAAACAACAAACAAGAGGTCCTTAGATTTTTCCTTGGACAGACATCAAACATGCTAATTATTTTCAGCAAAAGAGCAGTGTTTTGCAAGCATTCCTCTAAACCATAATACTAGAATTAGATGTCTAATAGAGTCCTACATCACATAAATGGCCTTCATGATTATAGATTTTTCAGATACAATAGGTACAATGAGATAATATATACTAAAAATAAGAGGGAAATAGAAGGAATAAGAGGAAGAAAAATAGAAAGAACAAGTTTGCAATGTAGTAAAAGCACTTACATGATCCTCAAACTTAGGACTTGCCAAATTAACGGAGAGGTTTCTCATCAACAGTATTACCTGATACATAGCCACACACACAAAAAAAAAAAAAAAAAAAAAAAGAGCAAGTTACAGACCATTTTCTGATTACTGAAAATGTAACCAAACCTGAAATGGTTCAGTCAAAGCCTTAAATACTGAAATGAAATTAATAGAAATTTGATGACATACTGTTTCCATATTTATTGGGTCCATCTGCTTCAACCTCTGCAAGTGCCCGCTAGCATGAGGGTCAAAGACACTGCCAATGAAGTTGTATACTTGAGCAAAATCTGGCATAACTGCATTTTGAAAACCATAAAATTGTCAAGAACAAAAAAAAAAAAAAAAAAAAAAAAAAAGAAGGAAATAAGAAGACAATCAGACAGAATTACGGGAGGGGGGGAAGACAAGGAGAAGAGACCAATAGCACATTTTTAAAATATTGTAGCTTTACAAGGCATCATTCCTTTCAATTATGGTCATGTAGTTTGGATATCTAGAACTCTGGTTATATATAGATCCCAAGTTCAAATTAGGAACATGATGCTGACCTCTCATTGGCTTGCCCTGATCGCCTCGATCAATTATTTCACTAGTTTTCCAAGTCCTTGGTGTGCTTTCGTTGCTACTAGTGTAGCAGCAATTATGTGCAATTGTTTGCCCAGCTGATCCAATATCATCTAAAAAAACAGACGATTCCAATATTATTTCAGCAGAAAGAAGAAGAATGACAGCGAGAGAATTCTTAGAGAAAGCAAACGAACAAATTATACCTTTAGTCACTTGTGGCATACTGACTGGTGCCACAGCATTATAACTCCAGGATGTCAAATTTCCACCAGTCACTGGATTTCCAATAACTGACGCTGGATCTGGTTGGTAAATGTATCCAGGTTCAAGAGAAGATGGTAAAGATTGAAATGGACCAGTCATTTGGGTTACAACTGGAAATGATTGAAAAAAAAAAAGAACAAAAAGAAGTCAGTCCAAAATTAGAAGCATTTGATGAAGCACAAATTCCCTCTCCACCCTCAAGGAAAAGAACAAGGAACGCGGGACTCATGAGATAGAGAGTCTTAGCAGATAACATAGAAATAAAGAAGCAGAAAAATGGCTGATGATACTAACCATTTTTAGGTGCCTTCTGTGGGTATGGATGAGCTGCTTTTCTCTTTGGCCGAGGTGGAGGTACATGTTCACTTGTTCCATTCTTCTGAACTTTCAAAAAGTACTTCTGAGCATGGCTACGTATCTGCCAAGAACATCCCTTAGATTTCATATGCAAATAGATATGGCATTGGATATAAAGTTTACTGATAGCAGTAAAATGAATGCAAAAAGATGTAGAAAAAGCAGATAAGAGAATAAATAAATGGGTGTAGAAGTAGTGAATCAACATAAATGTCTCTGTCATCTCATCAATTACCCGTCATCAGTATGATATAAAGTCTTTACCATTTCAAAAAAATCTGCTGGTTACTGGAGATGAAAGACAAGTCTTATGTGCATCCCTTAAAAATTTGTCTCACCCAGTGAATTATGTCAAATGGAACCATATTGAGGCAACATAAAAATGATACGAAATGGAAAAATGAGGACGAGTGGTAAACATCAAGGCAGAAGAAAATGTAAAGATTAACTACCATGGTTAGTGGAATATGCGGAGTCTTCGACACAGGTACATCTTGGGGTTGGACTCGGACTTGCCTAAATTCCAAAATTTCAAAGATATTCCCACTAATTTGAAGTGTTGAGGTGTCATACCTATATTTGAGTATCTTTTATCTGACACAGATGCTTTAGAGTAAAGTGAAGAGTGAAAGTATGCATCTATGAAATAAAAGGTTACTTAAGGAACTAGGATATATTATATTTATTATTAATCACCGAGAACATGCCATCACAACAACAATGTAATATAATTAACAATTTATCAAAAATACCTGGATGACTGTCTTTGATCCAACAAATGCTTCAATCTTCTTCCAATCACGATCAAATCTGTTATTTGCACCCCAAAAACAAAAAGAAAGAAACATTTGAATTAGTACATCCAAAGTTTGAGCATCCAAGGAGGACATAAACGTAGTAACCTGCTATCAATAACAGATGTGCAAGTATAAAAGTTACTTCTTTTAATGTAACAATCAATAACCAAATGTCTCCTCCACTGGGACATACATACACACATACAACCATACATGAGAAGAAAAAACTACTGAATTAATCACCGCTAATGCAATTATTTTGAAGTTTTTCTGTGGATTCAGTAGCAACTAACAAGGTAATATTGATTAATAATTTGAACCATAATTTCTAATATGTAAAATAAACTGATAAACTTTTCCATATCAAAGAGCTATCAGTTCCCAATGGTAAAACCCTAATTAAAAATTTCTCAATCCCCAATTTTTTTCTAGAAACATCAGAACACAAAATCAAAGCAAAAAAAAAAAAATCACCTAAAACATCAATTTTTTGTAAAAAAAAATAAAGAATAATAATAAAATAATAAACAGAGGAGAGAAACATACAATTGAAGAGCTTCAAGAAACTTGTCGTGTTCTTGTTCAGTCCAGCTCTCTCTGGACTTAGTAATAGTATAAGGCTTCCTGATCTTCTTATTGAGATCATCCTGAAACGCCATCGTATTGCTACAATCGGCACTAGTATTAGCAGCAGCAGCAGTATTAGTAGTAGGAGTAGTAGCAGTAGTAGAAGGAATCTGTTGCGGAGGAGGAGGAGGAGGAGGAGGCGGCGGCGGCAAAGAATTAAGACCAGGCAGTCCCATGTTCATCATGGGATCAAAGAAATAAAACCCCTGAGCTGGGTTAGGATTCACCGACACCATAAGAAAACCGAAAAAATGAAAATGAAAATCGAAATCGAAATCGAAATCAAGTGGTATTATAGATTACAGTGTTTCGTGTTCTCGGTTGGGTTGGGTTGGGTTTCGTTTCGAAGAAGAGGCGTGTTTTTGCCAGTAAAGTCGAAGTGAGACAAGTAAAGAGAAGAAGAAGGAAAATATTTGATATGTGGCCATAAACGAAGCTCTCTTATTTAAATAATAATAAAAATACGAAATTAATTAATAGAGTAATGGCCGAGTACAGGAGGAGACGACATTTCTGGTGGTGGTGGTGGTGGGGTTAGGCACCAAAACTAACCTCACCAGATTCAAATTGTCAACATCCGACACGTGGCTGTCTATCTCTTTAAATCGACCTTTATTATTATTATTATTATTATTATTATTTGCTTTGGTATCTGTGGTGTGTGTGTGTTAGGCAAGTGGCAGTTCGTTTTCGTGTGACCGTTGATTGCCTCTATGCTTGTTGGTTTACCCGCCGAAATTAACATTATTTTGGGTGCGGTCAAAAATTTGTTTGGTTTTTTTTTTTTTTTACTTAACACAGGATTCAGTGTTTTTGGGACGGAAAGAACAACAGTCAGCGGTTAGTATTTAAAAATTATTGCTGTAAATTATCACTAAAAATGAGTTTAACATACCTAATAGAGAAAAGGTATTAAATTCGTGATCTCAACTTTTCAAAAATAAAATGTTTTTACTACTTGAGGAGGCCTAATTTGTTTGTTACGAGAGTAAATCTCGAATCGAATAGCCTCGTCATTTTTCGGGCAAATTCAACTTGCTGGATTTTTTTATTGCATGTGTAATTACTCGGACACACCGAAAATGGTTGTGTGCAGGAAGGTTCTGGTCTTCAAGTATGGTCCAGAGCCGAAGGCCGAAACCCGCACGGCATAAATCAAGTTTAAAAAGCCAATTATTAGCTTTATCGATAGGTTAAATATAATCTTTTTATAAATTAATATATCCCACAACCATTTTACTTAAAAATTAAAAACAAAATGAAAGATTTTTGTCTAATAAAAAATTATATTGCATGTATATCTATCATAAATCTACTCTAACAAAAAAAATGGTTAATCCTTAGAAGCTCCCCCAATTTAATTGTTTATCTTTTTAAGCAACATTGCAAGACATCACCTGACAGGAAGATAGTCACATTCGATTATGGTCCATTATTTACTGATGTTCTTGTTCAGATCTTATAAATTAAAAATAAATAGATGGTGTGTTCTTAAAAACTGGAGAACCACAAATGAAAGGGATATTTTCTAGTATGTCATAAATTCGGCTGTTACTGCAAATAAAAATGATTTTTGTTTTCTTCAACTCAACATCAAATGCATTATCAACATATATATCAATTAATATTTATTATACATCGACTGCCAAATATCTAATATGTGAATACATATGAATTATCGACTTTCGTATTTTGAATTTTATAAATCTATGTCCAACAAGAATATCATTGTATTATACAGATGCAAGTTTTTAATACTCTCTTTCTTGTGAGAAAAATTTTTATTATTAACATAAAGAAAAAACCATGGCATACATCT
Source organism: Mallotus japonicus (assembly GCA_949634005.1). Classification (NCBI taxonomy): domain Eukaryota; kingdom Viridiplantae; phylum Streptophyta; class Magnoliopsida; order Malpighiales; family Euphorbiaceae; genus Mallotus; species Mallotus japonicus. The sequence continues at coordinate 15,395 of CATIWK010528280.1, forward strand.
TAAATTATGCGGTGTACAGCACAACCTTTTGTTTTTGGCCGAATGCTCATTTTCACCTCTAAACTTTACTTTTTTGGTCTATTGCACCCCTTAATTTTAAAATTTATCTATTACACATCTCAACTTCTATTTTGTACCTATATCACCCCTCAACTTTCAAAAATTATCTATTACACATTTCAACTTCTATTTTGTGCCTATACCACCCATGGTGCAATAGACCAAAAGTGGTAAAGTTTAGGGGTGAAAAGGAGCATTTGGCTCTGAATTATGGGTGATATAGGCACAAAATAGAAGTTGAGATGTGCAATAAACAAATTTGAAAGTTGAGGGGTGTAATAAACCAAAAGGGTAAAGTTCAGGGGTGAAAATGAGTATTTAGCCTTTAGTATTTATCCAGCTGGTCATCTGTATTGGTGATTCTTTTAAAATAGCAAACAAATATCTTTAACAGTCATTTTATCCATCTTGGACATCATTTTTTTTTTATCAAGACGTCTTGGACATCTTCTTTCAATTATTGTCTATCAATATTTTTTATTAATTTTTTTATTTTTTGTGAATTATTTTCAATAAAAAAATCAAACATTTAACCTGCACATATTTTGAAGAAAGTTACATAATTAGATTATTTAATTTTCGGTATAATCAGCAACAACTTAAAAAATAAGTTTATATGCAAGTTATATAATATTTAGTTAATTAATTCCAATAAATAATATAAATATTAATATTATGTAAAAAAAAATTTATCCTAAATAGCAAGATTAATTGTTGGAACATCATTAGCTATTCTTTAAAGAAAAATGAAAATAATTAAAAATTCCCTTTTATATATTCCTTTTTATTTTATTTTTATCGGCTTCAACCTTTATTGTGCTGGGTCTCTTGATTGACCTGCATTATTGAGTCTCTTCATTGCCTTTGCCCGTCGTTTCAACAATCGTCCGTTGGTTATGAATTTTCTAAGGTGGGGGTGTTGCTATTTACACCTTCATAGTATCATTGACTTCCATCTTTATGGTCTTCTCCTCCTCTATCTCTGGCTTCGTTCATCAGTTATTTGGCCTTCATGTTCTCCTCTATGTGATTTTATTCTTACTGTTCATTATGCTTCTCATTGATTTTCTAGATGTTATAGTAATTTTTTTTAATTTGGTATTAGTAACACTAGATTACTAGTGATAACTTGATTCTGGAACCTCCGAGTCCTGTAGGTCAAACAATCAACAAAGAGGCAAGGTGAGAGGTGGGGTTTCCCCCACAAACCCTCCGATGCCTAAGTCAGGATGGGTTGAGAGAGAATTTAGAGAGAAAAAGAGAACTAAGAGAATAGAGTAGAATAGAATGAATAATATGAGAGAAGGTAAAGACTATTTATAGAGGATGAGATACTTAAACCTGAGAGGAGTAGGACTCCTTCTCCTAATAGGATATGTCTCTTTAATTGCTTCCTGATCCGGGAGTTTTCCTAATGAGGGACTCCTTTTCCTCTTTGGATTTGGTCTCCTTGTGCTGCAAGTCACTATTATTTAGGGAGACATTTATTAGCTAAAATAGAATATACCTGTGGGGTATCAAGAGTCCCCCCCGAAAGTCTATTCGGATATTTATGTCCGAGAGTGGTGAGAGACGATAGGAGACACTCGGAAGATGTTGGATCTATGCGGAAAGGTGAACTGAGGTGGCCAGCCTCAGTCATAGATGCTGAAGATGCTCGGTACCGAGACTCGGAGTATTGTTGTTGATTAATAGAAAGAAAAGAGTGCCAGCTGGACTTAATTGACATGATGCTCGGTGTAATATAACGACCTGAGAGATTAACCCATCAGATAAATCTGACGGAACCAGCCGTCGTTGGAGTTTGTAGGGCTCGAGGCTTTGGATGACCATGAGGTCTCTCGGTATTGTGAGGCCCGGCAGCCTTCGACCATGAGGTCTCATCGGTATTGTGAGGCCCGGCAGCCTTCGACCATGAGGCCTCTCGGTATTGTGAGGCCCGGCAGCCTTGAAATGAGGAGCGTGTGCTCGAAAATGGAAAGTGCGAATAGTGCGCCTGTTCATATTTCTCCATTTGAATTTTGAACCTGCCATGACTGTTCGTGTGTCAGAAAACGTGGCGTACAATACTCCATTTTGGCAGACGGTCAGTCACATCTAAAGTGTGGGTGACTGTGCTCATGATGGCATATTTAATAGTATGGATTATGACCATTATGCCCTTGGAGAGAAGAAGTACGTATGAGTAAAGGACAGGGGTAGCGGAGTCCATCCAGAACCTTCCAAGGGACTGTATAAATAGTGTTGCTTTTTGAGTTGAGGGATATCTCTGCTTCATCCTTTTCATTTTCTTGGTCTGGGCATATTGTTTTGTTTTCTTTGCTACACCGGCGTGCAATCTTCTGCAAGGTGATTTGTATTCTGCGCTACTAAGTTTCCAGGTGATAATCTTCTTTCTTTCCTCACTCATTCTTTGTGTTTCTTAGATTAAAACAATGGTTCTGAGAGAGCAGGTGAAGTCAGACATTTTTTAGTCTAGAGTAGATTAGGAGATGTTGAGATGGTATAGGAGAAGATTTAGTATTCCTCTGGAATACAACCTATATACTACTGATAGAAAAGCACACGAACCATATGAAGATAGTGTGAAAATAGTGGTGTATCAGGATCAGTTAGAGGGTGGACTTAGGTTTCCCATGGATCCTTTTATCAAGCTTTTCCTGAGTAGATATAACATAGCTCCTGGACAACTTCACCCCAACAGTTACAAGATTGTAACTGGATTTATAGAATTGATGCATA
>CATIWK010528290.1:0-14527 GCA_949634005.1 Mallotus japonicus
ATGTATTAAACTTTTTTTTTTTGAGAAACAAATATATTAAACTTTTATTGTAATTTAAAAGTCAAATTACAAACGTTATACATGTCTATAATTAACTCAACTTTTTATATCCAACTATGTGCTCCCCACTAAGCATGCCGATCCACTAAACTCGTGTGGTTCAAGAATCACGGGTAGGGCGCATTGCAAACAGGCAACAAGCCTATATTCTACTATACACATATAGATAGGACTACTATACAAATCATGTGTCATAACTCTAATATCTCGGATGATGGACATTGTAAAGTTAAGTTATGAGTTCGATCTTCACTCCTTTAACCTTTCAGTTGTTAAAAAATATATATATATCATGTGTCATTACCCTACAGTTGCCCCCTAGCCTCCCAAAATTTCAGTTTTTATACCCTTTTGAAGTTTTCACGCATATCTATTTGACTTCTATGAATAAATTTTCTGATATATAGGCTTTTTTTCAAAAAAAAAAAAAAAAAAACAGACAAACAAAACAAAAAAACTTGATATATAGGCATTTTTTTTTTTTTTAACCAAAGTAGGGGAATGGGGAGGGGGAGGTGGGTCTCGAACCCGAAACCCACCGAGTGTCCCTCAAGCATCTGCCCACTGGGCTAGAGATGCGGGGACATATATAGGCATTGACATCATAGAAAGAAATCTGCATTACATTACATTACTTTATTAAAGGAGCATGTTGGATATAAAATATGAATTGGAAGAATGATGACTAGGTTTGGAAATGAGAGGGAGACAAAGTGGCCAACACAGGGTCCCCACAAAGGAACTGCTTAGTATTTTTTTTTTTCTTTCTTTTCTAAATATTAGCATCAGCCAATGAAAATAATAATTTAAGAAAATGGAGGCCAGCCTTAGATTTCTCAAATATTCAGATTTTATTTTGTTCCTTTTTCTTTTTGACTTAGCCTACAATATACTGCTGCACTTATCCACACACCAGTTGATATGGCATTTTGATTGGTTTTGGCAATTGTATGGCAGATGGACCAAATAGGATAAAAGTTTCCCCAGCTGTGAAACGGGTGTGAAAGGGTACTTGAACCTCACATTTTTTTTTTTTATATTATTGGGTACCTTTGAACCACCACAGAAACATATGAAATGAAGGATATTTATAAAGAAATAACAAATTTGACACCCGCGAAATTGATAAGGGTCAGCATGATTATGTTACCCAACTATGGCTGGTATGCCATATAGCCAATCACATATTTTCACATTTTAAATTATTTCAAATGGTAATAAAATAATATTTTATTATCTAAGATGTTTATTTAATTAAATATTTATCTATTAGCATCTTGCTAAATAAATTTATTATAAAAAGTTGATAATATGAGATACAAATTTATTTAGTATATATTGTCACAAATTCCACATAGAAAGTTGTGGAGTAGGTCTTGGGTTTATAATCGTGGGCGTTGCACACCCCAACATGCTAGTTTTTTGGGAGGAGGTGATGGCCCCGTGACAAGTGGTATCAGAGCCGACTCTACTCGTCTTCAATGTGGAGCCCTCAAGAGAGACACCAGGATCGAGGTAGATCCGGACCGGGTGGGTCCCTCTCCTCTCTTAGGCTATGTAAGGCCCTCACGAGAGATATCAGAATCGAGGTAGGTTCGGACCTGGTGGGTCCCTCTCCTCCCTTGGGCAAGGGCCGGTGCAATGAGGGCATTGCACAATCGGGTAGGGTAGAATGTCACAAATCCCACATTGGAAAGTTGTGGTCTTGGATTTATAAACTTGGGTGTTGCATACCCCGGCAGGCTAGCTTTTTAGGGAGAGGGTAATGGCCCCGTGACAAGTGGTATTAGAGCCAACTCTACTCTTCTCTAATATGGGGCCTTCACGAGAGACACCAGGATCAAGGTAGGTCCGGACTGGGTGGGTCCCTCTCCTCCCTTTCCTCCCTTGGGCAAGGAGCAGTGCAATGAGGGCGTTGCACAATCGGGTGGAATAGAATGTCACAAATCCCACATTGAAAAGTTATGGAGGAGGTCTTGGGTTTATAAACGTGGGAATTGCAGACCCTAACAGGCTAGCCTTTTGGGGAGTTTTCTTTGATTAGTATATGATACTAATAGTAGAAGGTAGTGAGTCTCATGCTACTTGATACGAGATATCATAATAGACATGTGAATACTCATGTGATGGGTGGATAAAACTATGACGTACGATCATCCACATTTAAGTGGTTAGAGTTTATTACCACTTACATACTTGTATTAATCACATATATGTATATGACATTTGATGCCTCTAGTCGATTAAATGTAGGGAATTCATTGCCTGAAGTGAACAGGGATAAATCCTATATTATCTAAGTTTTTTTCTTAATGAATAAGTTCATGGCTAGGACAAACATGACATGGTTTGAAAGAGTTTCAGTGCTGGAAAAGTGTTTCTAGTATTTCTTATATTTTATTAAGAATTAGAATTTGAAATGAGGTCATATGATACATCTATTGGAGTTTGACTAAACCTTAACTCTAGGCTATATCGGGATCTTTTAATGAAAGGATTTTAGTGCACGGTAATTATGATCAAAGGGTTCATGTGAATTAATATATGCATTCATTTCTAATTGGGTAATTGTGATATCGATGTTAGGGATCACTCACAACTTATGAGAACTAAATGTGTATAATTGAGACTTTCACATTTAGATTTGAAAGGAGTTTCAAATAATATCAAATGTTGATATTATTTTCTCATTGACAATTAGACATGAACCTATTAAGTCACATCTAAAAGAGTTTTACCAAATCACCTTCAGTATTAATCTAATTATTGATTGAAGTGTTTAATCAATTGATTAAGATTAATGGAATTAGATTTATGTTTTAAGCAATGATTCCAGCATATCATGAAATCTGATTCAAGTAAGAGTTTAATTATTAATTTATACTTAATTAATATGATATATTAATTAAAGTATTATATGTTGTTTCTATTTGGACTTGGATTAATGGCCCAAGTAGTTTGGCTTAGGCCCAAAAAAAATTGGACCAAAGATTAATCCAAAATATTGAGAAAACCCATGAGCCTAATCTAGGCCCATTTGTTTGATAGATTGGGCTTGGGCCAAGTGTTGGCCCAATTACTAAGCCCAAGCCCATAAAAATGATGTAGACAAATTTGGAAAATTAGACACATTAAATCTTTAATGTGTAAATATTTGACTTTGTCAAATAAAGATTAGGTTACATGTATTTATCACATTGATAAATGTGAGAGGATAAATGTAGATATTATACATAAGATGTATTTTCTACAAACTTCTTTGTACACTAGTGAGTTACTTATACAAATTGTAGACTTACTATGTCAAGTTACATACTTGTGATGTCATGGATTATGTCATGAGGTGCTTGTTTTCTCTATATATAACCTAAAAAATTTTCTAAGAATGGTTCGACACACTAAATATAGAAACAACATCTACATAATACAAACCCTTAGTATTCTTGCAAAGGATTAAGTTAGTGCAAGATTTGTGAGGGTCTATTGAGAGGACACTTGTAACTAATCAAATCAAAGCAAGAAGGTGATTTGGTGGAGCTTTGGTATTTCAAGCTAGAGGCCTTTCATTTGCAAGGCTAGAGCATTTGATTCAAGTATTGAACCTCAATCACCTAAAACTTATAGATTTTAACTATTGTGGTCTTCATAAAAAACTAGGAGTTTGTAAGTTTTCTTAAACTTGGAGTTTCCTAGGTTGATGACTATATATGTTACTTTGCAATTTAGTTATGTGTAACATGCAAAATGGATCCTTAGGAATGAAATTCTTCATGTCATGAAGGGTTATGTGAGTAAAATTTTTGAAATTTTACCCTACTTAGACTTTTGCTCACTACACATGTTTCTAATGTCTAAGTTACACAACCGATTCCATCATTAACCAATATATATTAAGTAACATATGCATAAAAATATGTGTTAAAAATAAATATATATGTGTCTGAAATATAATAAATAAATTATTAACAAAATATTTTGTCAATTTCTGTTAGTGCCTTAGAGGGGGCGAATAGGACTAATTAAAGTTTAGAGAAAATTCAAAAATTAAGAGAAAAATCAAAGGTATTTAGAGAAGATTAAAGAGCATAAATAAGAACAAGAATGAAAAAGAGATATCAAGAACACAATCAATTTTACAGAGTTCGGATTTTCAACTAATCCTAATCTCCTACCTAACTTATCCCCAGGTTAGGATTTTCAAACCACCTACTCTAATCTTATTTTCAAGATTGATTACATAAGAGTTTTTCAAGGCTCAACTCAAACCTTTACACAAATGAGTTTTTCTTAGCTCAACTCAAACCATAACAAAAAATTCAAGTGTTTTAAATGGATAATACTTAAACCAAACCACTAGACTTTGATCCTTACTTCCCCTTACTTAATCCAAGAAAGGGATGCAGTAGAATTCTAACTCTAACACATAACCCAACTCTCTTAAATTGATTGATTATAAAGAAAATTTGACACAAGAAGTTTTTCAAGCAATAAATTTGAGCATTAATTTTTTTTTTTCTACCATAATTCCTAACTTATTCTATATGTTTTAAGGAGGTATTCATAGCTAAAGACACAAATTTTAGCTTTCAAAGTTATCCTAAAAGGTTTCTACTTTCTCCCTTCTTCATTTAATGTTTTCTTTAACTTTTTGTAGGAGAAATGACACTTATGATCATGAGGGGAGGTAAAACAATCATCACCTCCAATTTCATAGTTGTTGGAGCTCTGAAATAGCCATTACAAAAGTTATAAAGTCATCCCAATGATGCTCATGATCACGTCACAACTGTGACAGGGATCGTGAGCAACATTGCTCCTTTTCTTCACTTGAATTTCACTTGCTCGAAATCATGATTAGGATGCTCATGATTATAAGGGTGATCCTCACAACCGTAAGGGAGACCATGAGGGGTGCTGCCACTTCAAATGATATGAATTTTCCTCTCCTTTGACTCGTGTTGCTCCTCACAATCATGACCAAGATCGTGAGAGGTCTTGTGACTTCAAATAGCTTTTTTTTTTATATAACTCCAATTTGTTACTCATTGATTATGAATTTGTTCCTAACTTGAATGCACACTTAAAAACATATATTAATAGACTAAAATTAATTATTATAGTTAAAACCAAGGGTAATTAGAGATTGATCATGAAAAATAAAAAATCTCCCTCTTTTTGATTTTGACAATTAATTTTTGAATGACAATAAGAAATGACTAAATATATGTGTGTGCATTTGTCCTTAATACTCCTCCTCAATCATACACTAAGGGGTTTAAAAATTTCTCCCCTCAATATATGCAATGGTGAGATAAACATATCAAATACCATTCAAACATATTAGATATTTAGTTTCTCCCCCTTTTTTGGCATGCTAGTTATAGTTCAACCATGTTCATAATCATTCAAAAATGCTAAAATTCTCTTCCCCTTGGTTTGAGTGAAAAAGGAAGGAAACAAAATGTCAAATTAAATATAAAAAAGTAAATTAAATAAGATAAATGATACCAATTGAAACCTTGAAAAATTAATCATGCCAATAGAAAAATAAGCATACCAAATAGTACTTAGTTGAAAAATAAATGAAAAGCCAATCGTAATTCAAAATGCAAGGTGAAACATATATCAAGCAGAACACACACTAAAATATTGGTATTCATGAACCATAATGTGTATTCCTTAGAGTGCTTCAAAAGATAAGGCATACCAAAAGATGATGCCAATTAAATGAATTTTTTTAGAATCATTTTGATCATACAAAGGTCAAATTCTCTTTGGACTTATTAATGTTCTCACATTAAATGACAAGGCATCTAAATTGGTTTTACTAACTCATCATTAATTATCATATAGTTAACTTTAATTACTCCTACACAATATGAGATTAAACACCTTTTGGTGCCTAAGCCATAAATAGTCTTGGTTTGTTTGTCTCAAAATAGTCTTTGGGTAGGAGAGTAAGATGAAGTTTTCTATAGTAACATACATTGTTGGTTTGTTCTAACTTCATACAATTAAAATATTTAATTTTAGTAAATCTATTTTGCCTACCAAATTCATCAAATCTATGATAATTAGCGACTTTCCTAGTCATAAATGTCTTAGGATTAACATACAACTCACAATCACAATAATGCATAATTTTTTAGGGTCTAACATCCATATTTGTGTGTCTCTCATTGTGATAGATTAATATATAATGGGATTTAGGCCTTTTGAGTTGAGCCTTTAGGAGATTAGCCTTTTTGATTTTTAAGACTTTTGGTCTTAGAGTCTTGAGCTTTAAAGCTCTCACAAGGGATGAGGAATGAGGAATGAGTATTCTTGACAAGATTAGGGTGATATGATGATGTGGAAACTCCATTAGAATACCCAATTCCACTTTTATCACCATGAGAATTTTGAGAAATTAATAGATTGTCAAGTGTCTCTTTCCTTTTGTAAAATTCAGAAATTGAATTTTTTAACTCTAATATTTCTTGTGAAAGTTTCTTATTTTTCTCTTTAGTTTTATCAAATCATTTTTCAAAGAAAGATTTTCTTTTAAATCAAGTGATAATTTCTCATTAGAGGATTTGATTTTTGAAGATTATTCTTTTAAATCCTCAAAATCTTTAGACGATTTTGAAAACTTTTGTTTATAAAACTTTTTCTTTAAAAGTAATTTTTGACATTTTAAATTTAATTTTCTAACTAAAGGGCTTTTATCATGACGTTCCTTATCTTTATCATGCTTATCATCATACAAATCAATACAAGAATTACTACAAGAGGAATATAAAGTAGAGGGTATCTCATAGTTATCCTCTAATGACATGAAGTAAAGGTTGGTAGCTTCTTATTACTCCTCCTTCATCTTCGATTCAGAAGAGTCATCTTAAGTAGTTTTGAAGGATTTTCTTCTTTCTTCTACTCTTTTACTTTTGTACTTGAGCCTCGAACATTCACTTCTAAGATAGTCGGGCTTCTTGCACGCATAATAAGTGACTTCTTTAGATTTCTTAAAATCACTCCTCTTACACTTTTTGAGTTTGCTCAAGTTTTTCTCATTTAAGTACTTTATGAAGTATCTTGTGAATGATGAAATTTCTTCATCATCTTCACTTGAATCTTCAAGCTCACTTTCATCACTTGAGTCTTATGATGCTTTGAATGTTAGGCTCTTCTTGTTTTCTTCTTTACCTTGTAACTCCTCTTTTCTTTATTTTAAAGTAAGTTCATGAGTGAGAAGCTTACCAATGAACACATCGGTTGAGAGTTTTAAGAGATCATGTGCTTTTTCAATAGAAGTCACTTTAGACTCTCAATTCTTCTTGGGTATCACTCTCAAAATTTTGGTGTTGATTTCTTCCCTTGAGTAGTGTTCTCCTAACTTCCTCAATGTGGTTAGAAGTGCATTTAAATGATTTATCATCTACATGATAGATTCATTACATTCATTAGACTTCATCTTGAACAACTTATGTTCATAGACATGAAGTTGCACCTTCTTGGAACTCGCATGAACATTGCCTTTATAGTGATTCTCTAAGGTCTCCTACATTTTCTTTATGGAGATACAATATTGCACTTTCCCATACTATTCCCTTGACATGGATGCAAGGAGGATATTCATGTCCTTCTTGTTCTTGAAATTCACTTCTTTTTATTGTTGAGACCATTGGCTTCTCTCCAATTGCACTTTAACATTGTCAATGGTTTTCATTGGAGGACTCCACCCTTCAAAAACCACATCCATAGTTTCATTGGATCACTATCTAAGTATAGCTCCAATTTATACTTCCAACGGGGATAACATTACCATCAAAGAATGACCTAAGGGATTGAAAGTTAAGAAATTCACTCTCTATGATCTTGATTTTAGCAATTAAGTACCTAATATTCAAGTTTTGATACCAATTATTGGAGCCCTAGGAGAGAGAGAGAGAGAGGGGGGTGAATATGGCTAATTAACGTTTAGAAGAAATTTTAAAAATTAAGAGAAAAATTAAAGGTAATATAGAGGATATTAAAGAGCACAAGTAACAAAAAGAATGAAAAAGAGATATTAAGAACAGAATCAATTTTAGGGAGTTTAGATTCTCAACCAATTCTACATCTCTCACCTCACTTAACCTCTAATTTCATAGATGTTAGAACTTTGAAGTAGTAGTCACAAAAGTTGCCAAGTCACCATAATGACGCTCACGATCGTGAAGGGACTGTGAGTTTGTTGTCCCTTTTCTTCATTTGAATTTCACTTGCTTGAAATCGTGATTAGGATGCTCACAACAGTGAGGGAGATCGTGAGGGGCGCTGCCACTTCAAACGATATAAATTTGGCCTTTTTTGCCTTTTGATGCTCTACACTATCATGACTAAGATCATGAGGGATCTTGTGACAAATGGCTTTATTTTAATTTCAATTTATTTCTCATTGATTTTGGTTTTGATCCTAACTTGAATGCACTCTTAAACAAAATATATTAGCTAGTAGACTAAAATTGATTGTTAAAGTAAAAATCAAGGGTAATATGAGTTTGAACAAGCAATGGTCAACAATTTATTATTAGTATTATTATTATTCAGTTAACAAGTAAAAATGTGAAATGTCCATTATATCACTATTAAAACTTAAAATATGTAATAAAAAATTAATATTGTATAGTTCTAAATCATTTAGTTAACAACTAAGAATGTTGAATATAATTATATCATAATATAAATTTAAAATATAAAATATAAGAAAATTAATATTATATCCAAACCTTGCTGTTGTTATTGTGAAATGTCCATTATATTTTAATTTAAAAATGTGGAATGCCCATCATATTTCAATTTAAACTTAAAAATATGAAAATAAAAATTTAACATTGTACAGTTCCAAATCTTATAATCTATTAATTTTTTATTTGTTTTAGATTTTACTGATTCTCAATTTGATTTTTGACAAAAAAATAATGCTATTGTTCCCAATTTTATATATATATATATTTGTTTTACATTTTTATTTAATTATAATTTTTAGATGGATGTATTTGAATTTTGAATTTCTCTTTTGAATCATACCATACCAATCTATTCCAAAAGGATCATATCTCTGGACCGAGCCATCCCAAAAAATAGAATAATATTAGTATGGAGATTTTAAAATTTAGTACGGTACTAAAGATTTTATTTTTGAAATTCCTGAAATTTGGTATGATATTAAAGATTTTAAATATCTAAATTTCTCCGATTAGTGCTCACTCTTAGGTATATTAGAAAGAGACACAAAAAGTAAATAAGAGAGAGAAAAAAATTATAAATTTTAGATTTAAGGAATTAGAAATTATTATTATTTATTTTTAAAAATAATAGTGGACCATGTGGTGACACATATTAATATTAAAATGGTAGGAAGTTTAATTTAAAAAATAAAATTTTAATATACATAGTGTCACATTAGCACTCCAATAAAATTTTATCTGAAAAGTAGCTATTACAATTTTATGAAAATAAAATTAAAAGTTGGAAAGTTTAAAGTGATGAATGAATATTTAGAATGATAATAAAATATGGTAAAACAAATTAAGGATGGTAAGTGTAATTATCCCGGACAAAGTCATAATCGAATTTCACAAGAAAAAGAAAAAAGAAGCCAAAGTTGATAAATTAGAATATATGAACTAAAAGTGGGTTTGGATTTGCTTGAAGAGCAAGCAGCACAAGATTGGCTGTTATTAGTTGGTATATGTAATTATAAGACATCTCCATTCCATGCATTTAATCTCACTACAATTATTGTGTCAGACAAGCAATAAGAAAGAAATTAAGGTCAATTATCTCATTAAAAAAAAAAGGTCAATTATTATGAACTATCTTTATAGGTGGTCCAAAACCCAGTCCCAAGTATTGTTCTTATTTCAGAAAGGGGCCAATTTGTGCCTTAACCTACCTGTATAACTGTGTCGAGTCCAACCGAGCCGAATTTTAGCTAGTTTGAGTTTGATTCATTTATAATCGAGCAGAACTCGTTATCCCATTTGGTGTTCACGAGCTGTTCGTGAACTTAAATGAGCCTAAAAAAATTTTAAAAAATACAAATTATAAATTAAAAAATTAAAAATAAATTATTTATTAAATAAATTACAATATATGTAATAAAAATTATGATTTTATTTTAATAATATATTTTTTTAAAATATTTTTATAATATGAATTTATATATTATATATCTAAAATTAAATTACTAAATATTAAAATTACGAGCTTTTATCCGAGCTTGTTCGTGAGTTTCACGAACCGATCGAGTTTTATATAGTTTAAACTAAACTTGTTTATACGAGCTCGAATGAGCTTTTATTGAGCCAAACATCAAACTACTCGCGAGCAGCTCGGCTTATTCACCACCCTAACCAAGGGGATCATATTAGCTATAAGGTTCACCACCACACTTGGCGTTCTTTGATGACAGTTTTGGGTATTTTCTTTTTAAAACCTCAATGACATATTAATTGTCACCATCAAAACCTCTCATAATGCATGCATGCTGCCCACGTAGTAGAAAATGAACTCTGACTATCTACCGTTCATTTTTTCTTCTTGAAATTGATATGCCAACAACTAATCTTTTCTGCCGGTATGCAACAACCCTATGGTATACATAGCATCTATCAATCATTTGAGGTTATTGGATTTTTCTTTTTCTTGAAATCTAGTAATTCCATTTGGTAAGTGAATGAAACTCCTCTCCAAACAAAATTCCCAACTGGGTTTTCTTCAATAGAAAAGCCAAGATTAAAAACAACTACATATATATCAAATCTGTCAATTTGAGATTGATATGAGTGAACATTGTAAATGTATTTTTCAAAACAAAAACCACAAAATATTTGAGGTTTTTGTTTTTGTTTTTTCTTATCCAACCACCAATAATATATAGTTTGACTTTTTTAGGATAATTTGGTTTTTTCGCATAAAAAAATTAATTATTGATATCCCACAGTATACTTCTATTTTAACTAATTAATATCTCCCTAAATAATAGTAACTTGCAGCACAAGAAATTCAAATCCAAAGAGGAAAATGAGTCCCTCATTAGGAAGACAATCTTTAACATATTTTTTCGCATAAAAAAATAAATTATAAAAAATACAATACACAATCTTTAACATATTTTTGCAATTTAGTCATTTTTAATTTTAATAAATTAATGCACGATTTAAAAATTTTTTACAATTTGATAGACTGTTAAAAATTTTGTCAAATCTTACTGAGATGGTTCATGTATTGTATACGTGTTGTTAAAACTCGTAGTCTTGAATAGTTAAAGAAAAACACAATTTTCTTCTTGGGCTTTTGACTAATTGCAAAAGGAATTTGTACGTAAAGAGTTATGGAATAATCTCCTTTTAGGATTAGGTACTATTATTAAATAATTTTTTTTTTCTTCTCTGTCACAATGTAATACAGAATTATTTTTTGTTTATAAATTTTTTCATAGCTGTCATTCTTTCACAGTCCCATTAAAAATTCATAATAAATTGTAAAAAAATTTTCATAACATTCCCTATATTGTAAATGAGTCAAACTGCTCAGAACTCAATTCGATAAAAACTCATTTGAGTTTATATATTGAAATTTATTTAATAAATGAGACAAGTTTAAGAATTAAACAAAGTTTGACTCATGAAACTCGTGAATAAGTTCGAATAAACATTCACGAGTTAACTCATAATTTTAATGTATTAGATATTAGATATGAGATATATAATATATAAATTTTTATTCACAATAAATTTAAAAATATTTAAAAATATAAATTATTAGAATAAAGTCAATACAATGCAATTTATTTAGTAAATAATTTAATTTAAAATTTTTGATAAATAATTTTAATTTATAATTCATATTTAAAAAAATTAAACTCATTTAGATTCGTTTTAATTTATAAACAGTTCGCTAATATTAAGTTGCATAACAAATTCGACTTAAACTGGGTTCAATTTTTATTGATAAATGAACAAAATCTAAGCTAACCGAAATTCAGCTTGACTTTACTCTTTTACACCCCTACTTTCACCTTTGCTTATTTCTTCATGTTTTCTTTCACTATTCTGTTTTTTTTTTTTCAACTCCTTTTTTGGTTGAAACAAATACAACTCATTTCAGTAAATTACCATAAGAAATGGAGAAAATTTTTCCCTCTAACTTTTTTTCTTGAATCCCTAAATCCACATGAGTAAAATTCCTTTTTTTTTTCCTTAATTTTTCAATGTTTTCAACAAAATTTAATGTGACTATGATTTTAGATGGATGAGTGATGTGAATTATATGTAATGATGTGTATAATGAGGTGTGAAATGAAATGACGTTATTTATGGCATATTTGGTAGTTACATATAACAAACCAAGTTGATAAGAATATTTTTAAAATTTTATAAAACTTATTTATTACACCTCAAAAAAAAAAAACATATTTATTAAGAAATTATTTTTCAAGACTTAATTGTGAAAACAAAAAACTTATAAGTCATTATCGTAAGACATATATAATGCATAGCCATTAATTATATGTATAATGCATATATCATATTCATTAATATTAAATAATTAATATACACATTAATTATTTTAATTTTTCAAATGCAAAATATACAAAACATGTAGTGTTACTTTTTCAGTTATTATGGTGATGTGTGATACATAAAGTCTTTAGCAATTGAGTCTTTCTATCTCCATCCATCAATATAAATATTTATATTCCCGTTCAAAAAAAAATATATAAATATTTATATTTAAATTATTATTATAGCTAAAGATTTATAAGTAATCATAGTTGATTTTTGTCTAAAATTTATATATATTTTTTGCAGCTTAATAATTAAGGTTTTAAAAATAATATATTTATCATCATAATCTTTTGTATCGACGTGCCAACTTTACACAAAATATATTTTAGTTTCATAATTTAGGGTCCTCTATTTATTCTTAATGCTATTGTACCGCATTAATATATAGGAGGGTCAAAATATTTCTTTGAGAAATTTTAATAAATGTAATTGTGAATTTGACATAATAAAAAGCTCATTTCTTTTTTTTTTTCAAATATTTAAGTCTGTAAGATTATAAATTAAATCCTCAAATAATAATTATAATAAACCCATTTTGTTTTCTTTTTATATATTTTTTGAATAACTAGTAGAGATAATTGATTTTTAACGCCACAAGAAAGAAAAGAGGGAATAGGGAATTCGAACCCTATTTTTTCAACAGAATGTTTATATCTTCTACTACTTGGACTACTCGCAAAAACTTTTTCTTACCATATTTTAAAAGCCTAAGATATGAATATAGTTATATTGTTGTTATAGAGTAGGAAGGATAGATGTAATGATTAATTGGGAAGAAAATTATATGTTAATGCAACAACCTTAATCGTTCTCCTTGCTAGCAGAGGTTTTTTTTTTTTTTTTTTTAATATTTTTTAAATTTTTATTAATGCGTGTTTCCTTTAGTTAATTGATTGGGTAGTGAATTAATGATTAAGATGATCCAGCTGGAAAATTAAATCTCATAATCATATGCAACATCGTTATTTGACTTCAAGTCCAAAAAATCATAATACACTACACAAATTGGGCTCAAACTTTAATGCCGGTTACCACGCAGATTCCTTGCTCCTTATCAAGATTCAACAGGTAAAAATGCTATCCACAACTTCTTTTTTTAGTAATATTGTGTAAGTGAAGTTTTATTTTATTTTATTTTTGCTATTTTAAGGTTTATACTTTTTTTTAATAATTAAATATTTAAATTAGTAAAAAAATTAAAATGATATATTTAGCAAGTTATATAGATTAACGTGATTATATGGTAAATTCTAAACATTAAATTCACTTAAATACCCTTCATTTTACATTATATTTTTATTATTTTGTGTATTCTTATTTTATTTTCAAGAAACTATTAGGAATACAAAATATTATTTTTTTATTTATTGACCTAAAGTTAAAAGATAAATATTTATTTTTAATTTTATTAAATTGAACTTTAATGTGTTTTTCATTTCATTCTAGTTAAGTTATTCTTTTCATTCATTCAACAAAAAAAATAATTCTTTTATTTTCATTTTTAATCATAATAATTAAATTTTTATTTTTTATTTCATTTTAGTTAAGTACATAAATTTGAATTTTTTATTTATTTAACTAAATTTTAAAAATTATTCTTATTTTTTTGATAAATGGTTCAATTATGTTATTTTTATTTTAGTTTATCAATATTTAACAATTTTTTACTTTAAACATAATATAATAAATGAAAGAAACGATAATTTTCTGAATTAAAAAATAAAAAATAAAATAAAATATTGTAATACAATAGAACACAAAAACATTTTAACATATAAAATCGGGTAAAGATATTAATTTAAAAAAATATTTAGCAATTCAGATAGTTAATGGTAAAAAAAATCTAGACATTAAAATAACAAAAATAAAAAAAA
>CATIWK010528430.1:0-10835 GCA_949634005.1 Mallotus japonicus
GTGTCTCCATAGAGGAGGAGCTCTATGGACACTACGAGGCCGAGGTGCTCGTAGTGCGTGTTCTCCTAGACCGAAGGTTCAACCATGGCTTGCGCTATGCGCTAGCATATAGGGGAATTACGAGGCATACGTGGGATTCAGATATATACGGGAATTGTGCGGCAAATGTGGGATTCGATAATGTGTGGGAACTGTGAGGCGAATGTGAGGCTCAAATACATATACGGACTATAAGGTGAGCATGAACCTTAAACATATGTGGGAAAGAAGGGAACGACGATAGTAGCGAACATATAAGGTTGGCTAGGTTCGCCAACACTCGACAATACATAGTGGATGTTATGCATATATTTTCAAGACCTTTGGCCATTTTGGAAAGAAAAAAAAAACGTTCTTGAGAGGAGGGATAAAAAAGAAGAAAGGAAGAAGAAGGAGAGGGGAAAATTGAAGCTTAAGACTTCATTTCTTAGGAAGGAAGAGGACTCTCTTGCATTCAACATACTCTGAATCATCAAACAAGCTCTGAGGGCTTAGTAAGGAGCATCAAAGTCGTCCTAATCAGTGAGAATCCCTTATTTCAAGCTTTGAATTCTTTGTTTTGCTTAAAATTTCACTTCTTGATTTTATACTTACTTTCGGTGTTAATTGCTTCCTTAATATTGTATTCAAGGTCTGAATATGTGAATTATTAAGTTTAAAGTTCCTGATTTACGTTGATTTACGTGCATATTTAAGTTGCTTAGCATCTAAGGAAAATGTGATTTTTTGTGCTACTATGTGCTTTAAAGAGGCGTCGCCTCTTCACATAGAGGCAATTGCCTCTTCATAGAGGCGATCGCCTCCCAACCAGAGTTTGACAAAATTCGGCTTCACTTTTAGTACCTTTTAGTATATTCTGATACATATATAATGCCTGATATTTTAGTATTGTATGTATTTGCCATATTATTAATTTGTTTAAATGATTAATCCGTGTTTATATGAACATCCATGCCTACTTCCATGCAAATGTAGTTTGGATTATTTTGTAAATAAAGCTGTTTACTTTGAGATCGGAATTAACTGTATTTGTTGTAGGTTTTAGTGATTTTTAATCACTATGTAATTAGTGAGTTAATTAGTTCTTGAGAGGTTTTATTTGAGCGATTATTGTAATAATTGTACAAAGAATTGTAATCCCTAATCCCTATCCCATTTGTCTTGAATGAATTGTTGTAATATTTATTCTCATTATTTGATTGAATTGCCAAGGTAATAAACAAGCAAAAACATGATTAATGTGCAAAGTTGGTAAAATTGTAAAATCGAAAGCGTGTGCAACTCACAATAACAACAAAATAATTTAATAATCAAAGATAATAAAGTATAAAATACAAACGGAGGCCAACCGCAAGGTTGAGTAGGCATCCCAAGCCCATACCCAGTTTCCGAACTCGATCTCTAATGACGGCTTCTGAATACCTCCGTGGAATTTAGTTGCTGTAAGTGTTTTCCGGTTTTCATCCTGGTGGCGACTCCATCTCCGATATGAGCCACAAGCCCATTTTCGTATTTCCTAACAGGCCTTGGGTTTGCACAGTGCCATAGTCGCCAATACTTGGACGGGCGCTAAACCCCGCTTTCTACAATATGGCAGCATGACAAGATGTAAGCCAACCTCCCCTTACTACTGGTAAAAGGTCCTGGTACTCTTGTAAGAGGTAGGATTCAAAACCTCCACCCTCTCCCTCTTCGGTTGTTACAAAAAAAAAAAAAAAACATGACAAGATATGAAGATAGTAAAAATTTAAGATTACAGCTCACGAGTAGTTAAGTGGTAACTCCTCTCCAAATGCATCATGAGGTACAGGGTTCAATTATTATCGTTGTTAATTTAAAAGAGGATGGCTGCCTTTATTGTGCAGTTCATCGATTTCAAAATCATATTATCTCTTAATTTACAAAAAAAAAAAAAAAAAAACTTTGCGGTATTATAGACACCAATAATTCAAACCAAAATGAGAAAAAAAAAAAGTTTCCTGCATTAAATGTTTAAAATTTATCTTTGAATGAATTAAATGTTTAAAATTAAGCTTTATACATATATAGAAAAAAGGTTAGTTCTTTAAAACTCCATTGATGCACAAACAGGTAGGAAAATGCTGCAATTGTTTAAAAGCAAAATGCTGTAGTTACGCGTAGTACCCATCTTTCCATGGTTTCCTAATGCGTTTTCATATTTGGACATTGACATTTGTATCTTTAGCTTAATTTTTTAATTTTTCAGTTTAGACTTTAAAATTTTTTCTTTCTTTGCATTTAGATATTAGACATAAGCCTTGATTTTCTTCCTCGTAACACTCATTGACCCTACAGTCGTACTCGCGTGAATCATTCTATTAGCTCTTGTTTTAAGAACTATCGTCGAAGCAGTTACCTGTTAATGTTAGAAATACAAATATTAACAGGTAAGAAATACAAAATATATATATATATTTATTTATATTTAATTTAGAGAAAATTTCACTCCATGGGTCAGTCAACTCAAATTATTTCATTCGTGGCCCCCGTTTTTTTTTTTTGTCCAAAACTTTTTTTTTTCTCTTTCAATGTTGTCTTTTTCACTTTCAATAATGTCATGTATTGGTCTATTTTTAAAACTTAGACATATACTTCGGCGATTTCCGTTTCTTTTGATTTTGCTTGCTTTTTTTTTTATATATATAGGAATGATTGGAATTGAAACCTGTAAAAAACAAATGTAAGAAAACTAGAGGGTTAAAGTTTAAGAATAATGAGAGTAAGAGCAAGAAAATAAACAAAAATAAACAAAAATAAACAACTGCAACAAAAATCAACAACTGTAATTTTTTGTTGCTTTTGTTGATTTTGTTGATTTTATTATTTCAGTTGTTGCTTTTCAATTGTTTTTTTTGTTTATCTTTGTTTATATTTATTGATTTTGTTAAAAATAAAAAATAACAATAAAAAACAATGAAAATTGTGAGATATATAAAAAAAATTATTATTTTTATCATTAATACTAATAAAAGTAAAAATTTTATTTATGGCCTTAATTTTATCATTAATAATGAAAAAATAATAAAAAATAAACAATAATAAACAACAATCAAAAACTGACAATCAAAAAAAATCAATAACAATCCTTAGGCTGTATTTTGTTGATTTAGTTTTTTTTTTCCAGTTTGTTGATTTTTGTATTTTTTCAGCTTTTTTTTTTGTTGATGTTACAAATACAGCATAAGGATTGTAAACTTGTCACATATTGATGATTAATAAGTATCAAATAATTTTTTTTTAAAAAAAGAAGTTGTTAGACATTTTAATAAACAAATTAAAGTAAAAAAATAAAATCCTTATTCTTTAAGAATATAAAAGGAGAAAATTTTGTTTATTTATTGTTGTTACAACAGTTGAAAATATTTATCGCTTGGTTTAACAACAATTGAAAATATTTGGTTCATAATTATTCATTTGAGAATAAAAAGGTCTTAAGAGAAAAAAATATTGAGCAAAAAAAAGAAAATGTTGAGAATAAAATGAAGACAGTACCTTTAAAAAAAATTAAGAAAAAAAAAGTTGAGAAAAAAAGATGAAGATATTAGAAAAAAATGTTGAGAAAAAAAAAAGATAAATATAGTACTATAAAAATAGAAAAAATGTTCAAAAAAAATAAAGATAGTAGAAAAAATGTTGAGCAAAAAAACATTCAAAAAAATAGATAAAGACAGTAAAAAAATATTGAGAAAAAATAAATGAAAACAATATAAAGTAAAAAATTTGTTAAAAAAAAAAGAAGATAAATAAAATGTTGAAAAAAGAAGTATAAAGTAAAAAAAATTGAAAAAATCAGTAAAAAAGAAAAAAAAAATGTTAGAAAAAAAAAAGGACAACCCTAATGGCAATGAGAGTGGACTATATTTGAAAGAAAAAAAATTAAAAAAATATTTTTGAAATTTTTCAAGCCAACAACGTTTTTAAAAGTTTTTTTGATTTTTAATATATTTATATAAAGATGCCTTTAATTTAGGCCATAGAACTGAATGTCAGCCTTAAATCATATTTAATTTAGGCCTCATCTCATCGGTTTCTATCAGCTCTCTTTTTCTTTGACAACTTTGCTCGAATTCACATTTCACAAATCATCAAATTGCATTAACAAAAAGCTTTTGGTTCCAGGATCCACCCATTTCTTGTTTTTGCATTCTGAAACTATCTTCTACTCCGCGTACCAATTCTTTTTCTACTTATAATAACAACTTTGTTGCATTTCTTCCACGTTCACATGTCCCTGCCTTTATTTTTCCATTCTTAGGGGGGCTCAAAACAAGGACAGGCTTACTACAATAATCCAATATCTTGACACAGATACTTGGGTAACACAGGTCCGCTGTAGCCGTTACAATCTCGGAACCATGGAAGAAATTTCGTAAAGATGTTGATTGTTGGTGACATTGTTGAAAAATGGTGAAGGTAGTAAAATTTGTAGCAGTTTATACAATAAGTTCTGGACCTTTGCCTATACAATTTCTCCAGGACCATCTAAAACCAACCCAAATTTCTACACATTACGTATCAACTTTCCACGCAGAAGCTAGAAAACAACTATTGATCACAATTCCATAGGTCAATTTTTCTATGTTTTCGAGTCATTTGAGGTCCATGGATACTGAAATGACATCAAGAAGCTACTCAATAATGGCGCGTCACAGGAACCGGATACGCCAAGAATAATAAATGTAGCTTATGCATGTACTTTTCTAACAATAAAGATTCCCAGAGGCTTTTACCAAAAACATAAAGCAAATTGCAAAGCTAAACCAATAAAACAAAAAAAAAAAAAATGGGCCATGGCCTCTCAGGATAGGCAATAATTCAGCACGATAGATAAATGCAAACAAAACAAGAACAGAATAATTCAACAGCAGCAGGCTGGCACTGAACAAGGATATATGAGCTTGGTAACTAGCGAGTAAATCATCTGCCAAATACAACAACAATTCAATTCTGGCCTGAACCAGCAAAAGCACGAATAGACAATTCTTGAACAAGATTCAATTCATGATAAGAACCTAATGCTAATAGATTAGTACAACATGCTCTTTCTGCATATCCGAGGGAGTTAGAAATACAATCAAGTTACCTTAGGAGATTAATTACAATTTTTTCTTGAAAGCTAATGTTGTATTATCCAAGCAACTGTAGGCACATTCTTCGGCAGCCTCAGGTGCAACTACCAAGTCTTCATCAATATATATGGAAATTTTCAGGATGCTGTTCCAGAATTCCCTGCAAAGCAACATCAACAATTTTAATGAGATAAAATCAATTAAAACAGATTGGAAACTGTGAACTCATTCTATGACCAAAAATGTTAAACTAATGCAGACAATTCATTGATATGGACATGGACCATTACTTGTGAAGCTGCACTTTCTATCCTAGACATGTGAATTAGGAAGAAATATAAGCTGCTTACTTTAGTGCAGTTGCTCCCAACTGCATTGCTTATTGCTGTAGGCTTCAGATGGAACTGCTCTCCAGCATGAGGCAGAAATGATCCAACACTCAGAGATGTCATAGGAATGGAGTTGTCATCCCCGTTAGCAACATGCCTATCCTCAGTCAACTGGAAACCAAAAAGTCTGCAGCTGCTTTTACATGAGGACACCAAATCTTGCCCACCCTTAAATGGTGATTGAGCTACTAAAGGCTGTGGAATATCACGTTGATTATGCTCATGGGTTGGACCAAAAGAGCCCCCACCCCACTGATTATCCCTTCTGAGAATATGCTCTAAATGTGTAGAAGACATGCGCTTTCTGCCATATACATCGTTATTACGAAGCCAACTTTGACCATTAACTCCCTGTTCCTCCAGATCATTAAAACTGTACATCGGACTTGGATTTGAAACTTGACTGCTTGCTTGCTGGAACATTAACACTGAACATGGAGAAGAAGCCTGTGCAGGTGGGCGAATATTAGTATTATGACCTTGCATCATGGAAGACCATCCATTTCTTGAACTTGTCATTTGAACACCGTCAGAGATTCCAAAGTAACCATTTTCACAAGCCTCGTTTATATTTGTTGGGGTTCTTCCAAATGGTGAACTTGGAAGTATTTCTTGACCTTGCAAGACCTTGGGGAATCTAAAAGATTCACTAAAGCCTATGCCTTTATAGGAAACATCATTGTTCACAATCGGATCTCTGGCACCATTTCTTGCCGTAGCAATCCCAGAACCATGTGAGCCGGAAAAACACCTCCTTGTCCCAGATGGATGTCGATTCTGATCAACACCATCATAAAGAGAGTTAAAACTCAAAATTTCTTGACCTTGCAAGACCTTCTGGAACCTCAAAGGTTCCCCAAAGTCTGATGCACCAATCCCATCTGTTATGAAAACACTAAAAATGGTCAACAACATTGCATTGAACATGAAGAGAAAATTGATTATAACTGCAAAGTTGATTGAGACTGTATAAAATACCGGGAACTGGAAATTCTGGCTTCAATGAAGGAAATCCAGACCGGCTTCTCTTCAAACCAGGTGCCATAAAGTTATTGCAATTGGAAATAGAACCAGAAGGCTCAATTTCCCAAGGAGAAACTCTGCTATGCCTGCCATTCTCCATATCATCCCACCTTACCTGCAAAAGGAGCCATATATAAATGAGGCCATTGAATAGCGTTATCAGTTTTACATCACACATTAAATCATCAGAAACAGAGAAAGTGATAATGAAAGCATTACACGAAGCATATGAAAGGACAGTTAAGGACCTCTGAAATTGACAAAACTTTGAAAATAAAAGAATCTCTTATGATTCAGGACAGGGAACAATGGATTCTCCAAATGCAACAGAAATGAGGTTTGTACAAATTTCACTCCACCAAGAATTTCAATAGTTGTTTCCTATATAATAATTAGATGGTTGGTAGGAAAGGATAGATAATGCATAATCAGAACATAGATAAGGAAGTCCCAAAACTTACTTTCAATTATATGAACACCCTACAGTTCTTTATTAGGTTTAAATCCTTCACTATATATGAATTACGACGAATATTTTAAAAATGAATATTTATAAACAAATGAATATTTACACATGTAATTACTGTAACAAAGGCATACCACGAGGCATCTCCACTTTGAACCAGGCCATCTAGCAGGGTCCACGTCACTGATTCCTGTTATTAATCCCATATATCTGCCACAAAGACTTTAATAAACATTTTGATGATGTAGTCTAGTTAAAAAGGTACAAACCAAATATATCAAACCTTCTTTCTGCTGCATCTTCTGTCTCAAAACGCATTTTGAACCTCATTCCAACAAAAAACGAATAATCGAGACTCTTCAAAAACTTATGTATAGGGATTATGAACTCTGATGAGCTGGCTCTGCAAAATGCATTCAGAACTTCAGGGACTAAGTACTAGGACAGAGAACATAGAAAATGGTGTCTTAGGGGAATAGTTCAATTGTAGAGGTCAAGTGGTTGTTCTATATTCAAGACCAATTAAGAGTAAGATGCAGTCCCATGTGATTATATTTACTCCAAACCCAAATGAAGCATCAAAATACCTTGGATTGTAGCAAACATTGAAAGTACTTCTCATAGAGAGAGCATGAAGAACATCCGTGAGAGTGTGGTTCAACTGCTGATTAAATAGAGCTGGAAAGTTTGCACCACATTTAACTTGTGCAGCCCTTCGAATTCCCAATCTCAGTTCTCCATCATCACCCCTGACACACTATGCTAAATAAGAATCACCAAGAAAGCTGTTTTACACTTTCTCCTTAAAACAAGGTTTCTATACCTGAGAAAGAGCACAGCATCTCCAGAGACAAGCTTCTTCTTATTTACAAATGCACTCCATCCTGTTGTGAGCAAATGCCTCCGTGGTTGCCCTGTTCAAACAGAAAAAGAAATTGCAAACTCAAGATAGCCACATGGGAAGCAAAGACACCATAACATTCTAGCCATTATGTGGGTTGCTCTAACCAATGAAAGATAGTCAAAGCATAAAGATATGCAATTTTCTAATACATACCACGGTAGATATGTCGAAACTTCCACTCAAAACCAAGCAAATCTTTGGCTACAAGTTCCTGTGAAGGCCTCTGTTGACTGTAATCCTACAGGAACAATCTACTTCGTCAGCTAGTTCCAGGTTACAGAAGCACTAAAAAAGTGATAGATGCAAAGATATAAAATAGATTGCTCTACAAAAGATATCAAATAGCCCAAGCAAAAAACAAAATGCACTATAATTACCAAGGGAGGGAAGCAGTCCTCAGCAGCTCGACGTGGGACAGAAAAGCCTCCATGAGTGCTAGTATCAGAAGCAGTAAGGGTTTTGCAGAACATATGAGGAGTTGTTGACTTGACAGCTGTTTCCATATCCTCCTCTTCACAATGCCCCTCAAGTTTCCCTTGCTTCAGCTTCTGCTCAGTTTGCTAAGCACAACAATTCATAGCCAAATCAATGTCATCTCAAGAACTTCAGCTAACCACAGAATCTTAAAAATACTTAGAAAGTAAAGTAAAAAGTGGATGAAGAAAGCATTAAAAATGGCAATCTATTATTCAAAATCCAAATTCAACAAATAATGTGCACTAACCCCTATTTCCCATTTTTGTAATAGACATTCAAATCATAATGACATTAAAATTCGAAAGTTTATAAGCTTTAAATAGTTTGGGATCTTTTAACAAATTACAAACACCAGATTAAGTATTGAAGGAGAACAATGACAAGCATTTACATCATTCAAAGTTCCAAATGCTGCCTTTTCTTGAACTTGTCAAAGAAAATGAAAGATTAGAACGGTACTAACCTCACTCTCCGGAATCAGAGAGACTTGTGCATAAACTTCATCATTGGTTGTCTCTGCCTGCCAAGTAAAGAAAAAAATGCACATTTAACCACAAACCACTAAAACAAGTAGCCCATTTGCCCCAAATGAGAAAAAAAAATTAAAAAAACTAAGATGAAAGTACACTCAAGAACGGACATTTCATCACTTTTTATAGCTCAAAGTTCACAAGTCCAATTCAGTAGAATTACAAAATTTCTGGCAAAACAAATTACTCCGAAACAATTCCAGTAAAAAAGATGCAAACTTTGATATAAGATAGGCATAGAAGTTTACAACAAGAGCTAGATAGACACTTACATGGAGCTTAACATCAACAACTCTACAAAAGATACAAGAAGGGAGATCATAAACTGCAAGAGAAGAATCAGGGAGGTGCTCCAAATGACCTTGAGGGAAGTAGACGACTAGACTTCCTTTCTTTGGCAAAGATATTAGTGGGCCAGCACAAGCATGCCACAGCTCCAAACAAACAGAACCAGAACCAGAACCAGAAACAGGAGGGCTTAAATTGGAAGCACTTAAAGCAGCAGAAGTAGAAGATGAAGATGGAGAAGACAAAGACCCAGAAGAGGGTGTCGTTTGTTCATCATCCTCAGTCGTATTAAGATCTATCATACCCACCATTTTTAAAACTCAAGAAACAAAGCTAACCAACAAGAAGAACAAGAGCAAGGAGTTGAGGAAAGAAAAGATTTGTAAAAGTGGGATTATAATAGAGAGAAAAGAGAGTAGCTTTCATGGCTGCATTAGTGCAACTTTGGCAACAGCTTAATATTAATATTGAAAAGAAAACAGGAGAGGAGTCAAGACTCTTACAAAAAAGATCAAAAGACTCATAAAAAAAGGAGAGAGACCCTTTTCTTTTCTTTTCTTTCTTTGTTTGTTTCACTCAGTGAAATGCTTTTTTAAGATATCAAATCAAAGGCAAAGCTTTTAAATTCCCCATTTAATTTATTTATTTTTAATCATTCATTCAAGAAAAGAAATGAAAATTTTTGGGAATTAAATGGGTATTAAATGGAGAGGTGGGGAAGTAGTGATTTTTTTCCTTTTTATCTTGCTTTTAAGCTAATAATCTGCAAAGGCTGTGAAGCAGAGGAGAGAGCAGTGCATTGGCCTCTGCTGCAATGCTGCAAATATTGCTCTGATGAGAGACTGCTTAGGATGTGATGTGTGGCAGAAAGAAGGAAAAAAAAATAAAAAAAGAGTAATGAGAAGTGGAGCTTTGCGTTCTTTTATCTATTTTATATCTTAGTTAAATACCCAATGCAATGTCCAACAAAAAAATATATAAAAATAAAAAAAATGAACTGAATGAACCAAAAAAATTTAAAAAAAAAAAGAAGAAATTTCATGTACGGATCCCTGTATTTCCGGGCGGATGTCTATTCTGTCCCCTCTCACTCCTTTAGTCTCTCTCATGTCCTTGGCTCCCTCTTTTTTGCCTAATCTTTGCTTATCAATTTTTTTTTTTTTTGAACTACTCTTATCAATTTTTACCAATCCAAAATCATTTTTTTTTTACCAATCCAAAAGCATGTTGCTTGCTTATGTAAATCGTTCAATAGTAATTACTGATTGAGTTATTTACAAATATATTTCGGTTTAAAAAATGAGAAGTTTATATTTTAAATAAAGTTTTGAGTTTAAATTTTATAAAAAAATAAGTATGAAAGAGATTTGTTTTTTTTTATGGAGTCCACTTGACCTGAATTCCACAAAATCTATATGCCTAACTGTTATAAATAATAATTGAGTTGCTCGTCAAATATTTTTTTTTTGAAACATCATTGCATTGAACAAGGCACGAAGCCAAACAAGACAAAGGCCAGACGGCCAGAAGAACAGAGCCAGCAAAAAACACAGAAGGGAAAAGGGAATAAGATAAATGCCCCTGGTCACTCACCTTACTCATACCTAAGTATAATCCTGTAAGAGTAAA
>CATIWK010528543.1:0-11056 GCA_949634005.1 Mallotus japonicus
AAAACTCAATTATAGCACTTATGATATTGAGTTTTATACAGTGGTTCAGGCAGTGAGGCATTGGCGTCATTACTTGTTTCACAAGGAATTTATTTTGTATACAGATCATGATTCCTTGAGACATTTGCACCTGCAGGATAAGGTGTCACCTCGCCATGCAAGATAGGTGGCTTATTTGGAGCGGTTTACTTATGTGGTGAAACATAAGTCTAGAGTTACTAATAGGGTGGCTGATGCTTTGAGCCGCAGGAGTTATTTACTAGTTAATATAAGGGTTGAGGTGGCTAGGTTTGATTCATTTCGTGATATTCTTGCTTCTGACCCTTATTTTTATATGGTGATACAAGACGTGCAGGCTGGGAAGAAAACAGAACTTTTACTGTAAGATGGGTTTTTATTTAAGGGCAACCAGCTGTGTATTCCAGATTGCAACCTTTGCCTACATATAATTAAGGAATTACACGGAGAGGGACATGTTGGCAGAGATAAAACTTTGCAATTGATTCAGGCATCCTATTTCTGGCCTACAATTCGTAAAGAAGTTGAGAAGTATATGCAGAGGTGCAAAATCTGTCAAGTTTTTAAGGGAGCAGTAATAAATGCAAGGCTTTATATGCCTCTACCAGTCCCTTCTCAACCTTGGACTGATATTAGCATGGATTTTGTGTTGGGGTTACCATGAACACAGAGAGGTAATGATTCCATCTTTGTTGTGGTTGATAGATTTTCTAAGATGGTTCACTT
The DNA here is from genome assembly GCA_949634005.1 of Mallotus japonicus. Classification (NCBI taxonomy): domain Eukaryota; kingdom Viridiplantae; phylum Streptophyta; class Magnoliopsida; order Malpighiales; family Euphorbiaceae; genus Mallotus; species Mallotus japonicus. The sequence continues at coordinate 745 of CATIWK010528543.1, forward strand.
TATTCCTTGTAAGAAGACTACATATGCTGTTAATGTGGCACAATTGTTCTTTTGAGATGTGTATCGCCTTCATGGGTTGCCTACCTCTATTGTCTTTGATAGAGATACTCGTTTCCTTAGCCATTTTTGGCGCAGCCTGTGGAAGATGGTGAATACCCAACTGAATTTCAGTAGTGCATATCATCCTCAGACAGATGCGTAGACAGAGGTGGTGAATAGGTCGTTAACAGACTTATTGCACTGCCTAGTAGGGGATCATGTGAAGGGTTGGGATAAGAAACTATGCTAGGCAGAGTTTGCTCGCAACCATACTATTAATAGAAGCACAGGTTTCAGTCCTTTTTGGGTTGTTTATTAAGATCAGCCTAGAGGTCCTCTTGACTTGATGACACTGCCTAGCAAGAAAAGGGTTCATGGGAAGGCAGTAGATTTTGTTACAGCATTTCAAGATGTTCACAAGACAGTTTTTGAAAATCTGTCTGCTGCTAACTCTAAATACAAACAGATTGCAGATCAGAAACGCAGGCATTTGGAGTTCGAAGTGGGTGATTTTGTATGGGCAGTATTAACTAAGGACCGCTTTCTAGTTGGGGAGTACAATAAGCTGTCTGCAAAAAAGATTGGTCTAGTTGAGGTGGTGGAGAATATCAACCCCAATGCTTATCGTCCGAAGTTGCCTAGTCATATTCACACTACAGATGTGTTTAATGTGAAGCATCTGATTCCTTTCATTGGAGATTCTTCAGATGATGATGCTGTGTCAAATTCGAGGTCGAATTTTCTGTCACCTGGAGGGAATGATGTGGATCAGATGGCTTTAGCATATATGGATGGGTTTGACAAACGGAGAGTGCGCACATAAGCTTCTAAGGGCTCTAACTCCTGGGTCCGGAGGAACTGCAGGGCCCACAATATATCAAATCGAAGCTGGTTCAGAGCTCTATAACAAATAATATAGGTTATGCTTGTAATAATCCAGCTTCAAGCCCAAATTTCATCGTTTAGGGCTTCATATTCTAGTTTGAACTTTTATGTTTATTTTTGGGGTATTTTTGTCTTTGGCATTGTTTCAGTTAGGGTTTTCCCCTAAACACTATTTATTCATCTCTTTGATTTATTTGGAGACAGTTTTATTGAATTATTAATCAGATTTCTATTATTTTCCCCAAATTCGGTATTCTTTTAATTCAACGAATTCTTGGATGCCTATTTCTTGGTAATTGTGCGTAATTCAACAGGTTATAGAAGGTTACTAGGCGGCAATCATGCGTGATTCAATGTTTAGTGATATTTATCCTTTTAATAGAGGCTTCCGCTACGTCACGTATCGACTATGAACAAGAATGTAAGCGTAACTGTTCTTGCTCTGCGTACTCTAGCATACCTATTTCTGTCAATAGAAGTGGTTCTTTAGCATGGTATGGAGAATTGATTAACACAACAACTTTCTCACCCCGATATCGGTTATGATTTGTATGTTCGTGTTGATGCTCTGAAATTAGGTACTCTAGGTTCTTGCCTACTTGGTTGATATTTTCGATCTTTCACCACCATGGGTTGAGATAAATCATGGACCCTTTTGTTATGATTTAATGATTTGTTTCGGTTTCACTCTCGTAGCTCTCAATGCCAGAAGATCAAGTAGTTTTCTTAAAAGAAAGGGAATGGTGCCATCCTGATAGTGTCTGTTGTAGAAGCATGGTTTATAATTGTCATATTTATCTACTTTTGGCTTAAATCCAAGAAAGAGAAACGGTAAGAAAGATGTTTGTGCATGATCTTTGCAACTTCTATTTTTTTTTCTTTTTCCAAATAAATTGTGCTTTGATGTATTGTAAATCGCAATTGAAAGGAAAAGATTAACTATTTTCTGATAACCATGTTGATAATATCTGTCTTCTATTTTTTTTCTCCAAAGATAATAAAGAAAAGTCGGAACAATAGTTTACTTGGTCCTATAAATGATACAAACTACTATGAAGATGCAATGGCGGCTGACAATGAGTTTAATCTCAGAACCATTCTTACTGCGATGGACAATTTTTCTCCGGCTAACAAAATTGGATAAGGAGGTTTTGGGACCGTATACAAGGTATGAGCTTGATATGCATCCTACGCAGTTTAATCTGTGCAGCATGAGTGCACATGTAATTGTATTACTTATAAAATGGGGTAATGTTTATCTTCCAAAATGGTTGTTTAGGGTCAGCTTTCTAATGGCTAGAAGATTGTTGTAAAAAGAATGTCTAAAACTTCAATGCAAGGAATTAAGGAATTGAAAAATGAAGTTATGTTGATTGCAAAGCTTCAGCACAAGAATCTTGTCAAACTTCTTGGCTGCTGCATTTACAGGAGAAAGAACAAATGTAGATATACGAGTACTTACCAAACAAAAGTTTAGACACGTTTATTTTTGGTAAGTCTTTTTCCAATTTTTGCAAAACAAAAGAATTACACAGCTGTGATTCTCTCTTTATTATGGCTTTCCTTTTGTATAGTTTTTCCTTTTATATCAGATTTCTCTATATGATTACCATTTACATAAGATGAGTAGCCTATGAAGAACTCTTCGTATCAATAAGAAGTGTATGCAGCAGATACAAATTCTCAAAAAGTTTATGATATTGTGGCTTATTGTATCCCCATTAATGGTATAATAACGGTTAAATGCATTTAATTCAATAATTTTAAGTGAGGTGGAGGATGATATGTTAAAATATTTAAAGAATGATCTCACTCCAATTGCTACTAGATCCCCTGCAAAACATTAATGGGTGATATAGAAATATACAAACTGAAATTTAGTGCCTAAGTTAAAATAAATGAAAGTTTAACAATCATAAGTGCGTTTAACCTGCTAACAATATGTTAACAAAAAGATATCATTGAGATATAAGGACTGAAAAAAAAAGCTCTTTCTGATGTATTTTACCAGATGAGAGAAAGAGATCGTTGATGAATTGGGAAAGACGTTTCAATATTATTGTTAGAATTGCTCATGGAATATAATATCTTTATCAAGATTCAAGGTTAACAATCATTCATAGGGATTTAATAGGTAGTAACATTTTATTGGATACCAACATGAATCCAAAAATTTTAGATTTTGCTTAGCTAGGTTATTCAAAAGTGACAAACTTCAAGATAAGACAAATAGAGTTGTTGGAACATAGTAAGTATACCATACACTACTTAAATTATAAAGCTTTTTTTTTATAAATTCAATTATTAACATAAATTATTTTATGTTTTTGTTATTCAGTGGATATATGTCACCTGAGTATGCAATATTTGGAAAATTTTTAGTAAAATCTGATGTTTTCAGTTTTGGGATTATATTGTTGGAAATTATAAGTGGTAAAAAGACAATGGCTTCAATCAAAAGAATTATTCACCAAGCTTGATTGCTCATGTAAGTAACAAAAATTCTACACATGCCATTTTACATATAAATGTATTTATTGCATGCAATTAATCACATGAACCTTTTATTTTGGTATGGGAGTTATAGAAGAAAGATAGAGCATTAGAGATAGTTGATTCATCATTGATGGGATCTTCTTTTTATAAGTCTGAATAAGTCTTTAGATGTATTCAAGTTGGATTGCTATGTGTTCAAGAAGATGAAATGGACAGACCAACTATGTTAGAAGTTGTTCTAATGTTGAAGAGTGAATCAAATCCTTCTCCAAAACAATTTGCTTTCATTTTCAAAGAATTTTCTAGTAACCATAACTCTCCAAGAGGAAAAGAAGGAATTTACTCTATAAATAAGGTGACAATCACTGCAGACTTAACTTGCTAATTATATTAAAAATTTTATTCTACGTCAATTTAGAATCTAATTTGTTTTAATTATTTTATTTGTAATTATTTTTTAGTATAAATATTCTTTTACTTACAATATCGGACACATAAAGAATGTGTTTCTCATTTTTTTGATGAATCAATCTCAAATCAGTTATATATAAAAAGCTAAGTGAACTTATATATCAGTTGAATAATTTTAGTTAATTTTTGAATTTTCATCATACATGAGCTTCATTGTTGCATGGGGCAAAGGTGCATTTACACCCCTAATATTTATACCAAGGAGCACATATGTCCCTAACATTTTTTTTTGGACCATTTAAGCACAAAATTATGTTTTTATTGTGATGTTAGCCCCTCAATTAATAGTAGAATTAACCACCGTTATATGAAGCTGATGTGGCAATTAAAAGTCCCAAAAAACTAAAAGGGACAAAGCCGAAAAAATTAAAAAAATAGATCAAGCACCGTCGATAATGAGTTAACCACCGCAGCAAGCCAAACACTGATGATTAATCATAGTTAGGTACTGAATCCTCCTCCGGTTCAATTAAGCAAGAATATGATTATTGCATGTGTACCATGTATTTTACAAAATTACTAGATAAAAATATAAGAAATTATGACATAGCGGAAGCTTATAAAATAAAGAATAAATATTGAAAATCTATTGATTCAAGCAAGAATGCTAGAAATTCTATCTTCTATAACTTGTTGATTCAAGGATACTAGGAAATAGGCATTAAATTTGTTGATTCTATAAAGAATACCAAATATTTGAAAGTCAAAGAAAGGATTTAATTATTTTCAATTCAATAACAAATTTTCTCTAATTGCCCTAAGGCTTACATATTTGTAGAGTGGTTAAAGCTACCATGACGCGGAGCGTTCAAGTGAAGGTTGAGGCCTGCGTAGCTTTTTTGCAAAGTCGTGCGTTGTGCATGGCTGCGTACTTTTTCTACACGGCTGTGCAATGAGAGCCTACGTAAAGTCACACGGCTGTGCGTAAAAGGCATACAGCCGTGCGACTTGACAACATTTTAAAAGTTGTGAAAATTCTTTTATTTTGGTTATTTGGATTTTATTTCCTATTATACCGATATTATGTCTAGGGTATAAATAGCTATTTTAGGGTTTATTTTGGAGACTTTTATCAATTATTCAATTTATCAATTAAAACTAAAGCTTTCGCTTTATTTGTTCTCTGGATTGAGACATTTACTTTTGTTGATCAATCGTGTGTTGATTAATCGTGCTACACGCTGCATTAGGTGGTATCAGAGCGGGTTTCTCCTAATTGATGGCTAATGCTGGTGCTAGTGGTGGCAACCAATCCCAAGAAGGTGATCGGGGATTGCAGGCTATTTATAGAGCAATCGAAGAGCAGTGACGGACGTCTGAACAATCAACCCAAAAGATGACACGACAATTAGAATCAATCCAAATTCTAATGTAAGAGTTATTGAGGGTTTACGGGATTATAAGTGATGATGTTGAACAAGGCGATAGAGTTGGCCCCGCTAGACCCATTGTTAATCCCATCCCTAATGTATAAAATCAAATAAGGCCAACTGTGGGTTTTGATGATACTTCAAATGAGGAGGCCAACTTTAGTGAAATTACACTGCCATATGGTAGACAGAGAGGTGGAAGGCAGTGGCAACTGAATTACAAAGGTGATGATGAATACAAACTAAAGGTAGATATCCCTAACTTCAGTGGTGATCTTGATATTGAGGGATTTTTAGATTGGTTGACTGAGGTGGATAAGTTCTTTGAATACACTGAATTGCCCGAAGATAGGAAGGTTAAATTTGTTGCTTATAGGTTAAAGGGGGGAGCATCAGTATGGTGGGATAGATTGAGGGAGACGAGGATGAGAGAGGGACGTGGTCCGGTGCAAACTTGGCGTAGAATGAAGCAATTGTTACGAGGGAGAGTTTTGCCTCCGGACTATGAATAATATATTTTTGATGCTTATCAGAGATGTACACAGGGTAGTAGGAGTGTGAATGAATATACCGCTGAATTCTTAAGATTGGCAGGGAGGAATCAATTATCAAAAAGTGAGAACCAATAGGCAACGAGATATTTGAATGGATTGAAATATAATATTAGAGACAAAATTAGGGTGCAGATGGTTTTCAGTGTGCAAGAAGCTAGGAATTTAGCCATAAAGGCTGAGTTATTCATTCAGGAGCAAATTCGTAGTACTAATTACAGAAGATATAGGGGTGTAGATAATAAGGCTCCGAGTGATAAAGGAAAGGCACCTTTCACTATACCTAATACTGTAGAGACTGCCAATGTAGGTGTAGGAAAAGGTAGAGGATTAGTAATAGAAGGGGGTAAAGGTAATACTTCTGTGCCTGCCAAAAATAATAATCCTTATGCAAAGCCTTGCAATGCTAAGTGCTACAGGTGTGGAGAGGTTGGCCATCGTTCCAATGATTATCCTAAACGGAAGGCAGTGAATGTAGTGGAGAAGGATGATGATGTTGAAGAGGATGAGGTGTGCGGGCCTGATGGGGATGATGACTATGATGATTATGAACAAGAAGAGTACAATTGTGTGGTGAGGAAACTCATGTTATCTCCAAAGGGTGGTGATGATACTCAACGTCATAAGCTCTTTTGCACTAGGTGTACTGTGCAAGGGAGTTTATGTGACCTTATTTTGATGTGGGAGTCAGGAGAACATAATAAGTAAGGATGTTGTAGAGAAGCTATAGTTAGTAATGGAAACTCATCATAACCCATACGTTATTGGGTGGATTAAAGAAGTTGGTGGTATTGGGGTGAGTGAATGTTGTAAGGTACCATTCTCTATTGGCAAGTATAATGATGAGGTGTATTGTGATGTGGTTGATATGGATGCTTGCCATATCTTGTTTGGGCGTCCTTGGCAGTATGATGTAGATGCTAAACACTCGGGTAGGAGTAATGTCTATCAGTTAGAAAAAGATGGAGTGAGATATACGTTGTTGCCTTTTACTAGGAAGAACCAACCCAAGGCTTTAAAAGCGGAGGGAAGGAACTTTCTAACGATTGTGCATGACCCATCTTCCTTTATGAGTGAGTGTAAAGAGACCCGAGAAGTGCATTTGATGGTGGTTAAGGGAGAGGTAGAAAGTAGTGAATTAGTTGGGGATCAGATTCCAGTGGAGGTGAAAACTTTGTTGAAGGAGTTTGATGATGTTATTCCTGAGGATTTACCTGCAGGGTTACCTCAAATACGGGACATACAGTACCATATAGATTTGATTCCAGGTGCTTCTCTTCCTAACCTACCTCATTATAGGATGAGTCCCAAGGAGAATGAAATTTTAAGGGAGAAGGTAGAAGAGTTGCTAAGCAAGGGGCACATTCAAGCTAGCATGAGCCCATGTGCAGTTCCAGCTTTGTTGACGCCTAAAAAAGATGGGAGTTGGCAGATGTGTGTTGATAGTAGGGCGATCAACAAAATTACCATTGGGTATAGGTTTCCCATTCCAAGGTTGGATGATATGCTCGATCAGTTGAGTGGAGCAGTTGTGTTTAGCAAGATTGACTTAAGGAGCGGTTATCATCAGATTAGAATCCGTCCAGGTGATGAGTGGAAAACAGCATTCAAGACAAGAGATGGACTATATGAATGGTTAGTCATGCCTTTTGGGCTAACCAATGCTCCTAGTACTTTCATACGGATTATGAATCAGGTACTACAACCTTTCTTGGGTAAATTTATAGTTGTCTATTTTGATGATATTTTGATTTATAGTAAATTGAGGGAGGAACATATTGGATACCTTAGGGAAGTGTTTAAGGTGTTGAGGGAAAATAAATTGTATGCAAACTTAAAAAAATGTGTTTTTATGAGAGATAGTTTGTTGTTCCTTGGCTATGTGGTGAGTAGTGAGGGGATTAAAGTAGATGAAGAGAAAGTGAAGACTATTAGGGAATGGCCTACCCCAAAGAATGTGAGTGATGTCAGGAGCTTCCATGGGTTAGCAACATTTTATAGGAGGTTCATTAAGCATTTCAATAGCATTGTTTCACCTATTACTGAATGCTTGAAGAAGGGGAGGTTCCAATGGGGTGAGGAGCAAGAGAGTAGTTTTGCTTTGATTAAAGAGAAGTTGAGCACAACACCTGTCTTAGCATTACCAGATTTTGAGAAGTTGTTTAAGGTACAGTGTGATGCTAGTGGAGTAGGTGTAGGGGCTGTTTTATCCCAAGAGAAGAGGTCGATAGCTTTCTTTAGTGAGAAGTTGTGTGAAGCTAAGCGTAAATGGACTACTTATGACAAAGATTTTTATGCTGTTGTGAGGGCTTTGAAAACTTGGGAGCATTATCTCATAGCTAAAGATTTTATTCTCTATACTAATCATCAGACTTTAAAGTATTTGAGCACATAGAAGCAAATTAGGAGTGATATGCATGCTAGGTGGTCAGCTTATATAGAGAAATTTCCATATAAACTTGTTCATAAGTCAGGGTAGCAAAATAGGGTGGCAGATGCCTTGAGTCGACGAGTAGCTTTGATGAAAACCTTGAGTTAGGAGATAGTAGGTTTTGAGATATTGAAGGAATTGTACGCAAATGATGATGACTTTAAACAAACATGGGCTAGTTGTGTGAATAAGTAGCCATGTGAAGATTTTTATATTGGTGATGGTTTTCTCATGAAGAGTGGGCAGCTTTGTCTTCCTTGCACTTCTCTTCGTGAGAAGGTCATTAGAGACTTGCATGGTGGTGGTTTAGTAGGTCATCTTGGAAGAGATAAAACTATTGATGTTGTGAGGGAGAAGCACTATTGGCCTAAATTAAGAAGGGATGTGACTAACATTGTGGCTAGGTGCTATGTATGTCAAAGGGCGAAAGGTCAGACACAAAATATGAGATTATATATGCCATTGCCTGTTCCTAATGCTATATAGGAAGATCTTTCTATAGACTTCATGTTGGGTTTGCCACAAACTCAACGAGGTATGGATTATGTATTTGTTGTGGTTGACAAGTTTTCTAAGATGGCACATTTCTTGCCATGTAAGAAGACTGCAGACGCATCTTCTACAGCCAAACTATTCTTTAGGGAGGTTGTGAGATTGCATGGAGTGCCAAAGACCATTACATCTGATCGTGACACTAAGTTCCTTAGTCATTTTTGGATGACTATTTGGAGGCTATTTGACTAATCGTTGAACTTCAGTAGTACAGCACATCCATAGACTGATGGGCAAACAGAGGTAGTTAATCGAACTTTGAGTAATCTGATTCGGAGTATTTGCATGGATAGACCAAAGCAATGGGATTTTGCCATAGTACAAGCAGAGTTTGCATATAACAATGTCGTTCATAGTGCCATAGGTAGATCTCCATTTTCCATTGTATACATGAAGTGCCCTAATCATGCTTTGGATTTGGTGAAGCTTCCAAAGGTGCTTGGTCTTAGTGTAGCAACTGGTGGCTTGGCAAAGCAAGTGTAAGAGGTGCAAGCAAATGTCAAAAACAAGTTAGAGAAGGCAAATGCAAAGTACAAGATGGAGGCAGACAAGCATAGGCGGTTCAAGGTGTTTGATGTTGGAGATGACGTGATGGTGTTCATTAGCAAGGCTAGAATGCAAGGTGGCCATAGCAAGCTTCAACAAAGAAACTATGGTCCATACAAGATTGTTAGGAAGATCAACAATAATGCTTATGTAATTGACTTGCCAAATTGGATGGGAATTTCAAAGACCTTCAATGTTGCTGATCTTACTTTGTTCCAACCAGATGTGAGCCCTGGATATCCAGAAAATAACTCCAGGACGAGTTCTTTACAGGTGGAGGTGACTGACGCAGAGTGTTCAAGTGAAGGTTGAGGCCTGTGCATGGCTGCGCAGCTTTTCTATATGGTCGTGCGCTGTGCATGGCTACACATTTTTTCTGCATGGCCGTGCAACGAGAGCCTACGTAAAGTCACACGACCATGCGTAAAAGGCACACGGCCGTGCGACCTGACAACATTTTAAAAGTTGCGAAAATTCTTTTATTTTGGTTATTTGAAATATTATTTTATTTCCTATTATACCCATATTATGTCTAGGGTATATATCGCTATTTTAGGGTTTGTTTTGGAGACTTTTATCAATTATTCAATTTATCAATTAAAACTAAAACTTTAGCTTTATTTGTTCTTTGGATTGAGAATTGGTCTCTGGATTGAGACATTTACTTTTGTTGATCAATCGTGTGTTGATCGATCGCGCTACACGCTGCATCATACCAACCCTAATATAATAAGGAAACAAAATAAAGACAATCCTAATTAAGTAGGAAATTAAATCCCAACTAATATAGGAAGTCAAACTATAATTATGAAATAAAATTAACATAATGTTAAATTAGGAGTAAAATCAAATAATAGTAATAACAATAATAATAATAATAATAATAATAATAATAATAATAATAATAATAATAATAATAATAATAATATTATTATTATTATTATTATTATTATTATTATTATTATTATTAT
>CATIWK010528737.1:0-21627 GCA_949634005.1 Mallotus japonicus
CGTGTTGCTTTCTGCGCAACAATCTACTTTCTGTGGCAAGCTCGAAATGAAGTTGTATTTCAACAAACTACAAGTGCTCCTGATGTGATTTTTGCCAAGATCAAGTCTGCTCTCATGCTTCGTTTTTGTACGCAGCAACTGCAGGCTAGAAATGTTGTTTTCAGTTTTTGGATGTAATTGTCCTTTGCTTTTTCTCGGTTTTTGTCCATAAGCTGTATAGTTTGTTTTTGGTTTGCTGTACTGCTAGTTTTTGGTAATAAATTCTTAGTTTACTGATAAAAAATAATAATAATAATAATATTTTAAGTCCTAAAAGTTACCCACTATTAATAGTTTAGTTGTAGTTGTAGTTGTAGTTGGTGATAAGTCTCAAGGTCCGTAATAAGGGTGGGAATTGAAATTAAAATGAATGGTTCTAATTCCTAATTTTTGATTGGCTAAAATTGAGCATGAAAATGAGAATGTAATTTCTTCATCAATAAGAATCACCATTCCTTTTATATTCTTGAGGTATGAATTTTAATTCCCATATGAATCGAGTCAAGCTAACAATAAATTATTCAAATATTTAATATTAACATATATTTCTAAAATTTATAAATCAAACATATAAATTGATAAAAATATGTACTAAATGTTTGAGTAAAAATATTTATCAAAAATAAATATAATTTTTTAAAAATTATAACAATATTCTAATGAATAAATGTTTTATAATAGATAATTATAACATTAATTTTTATTGTATACAGATAATTATAATATTAATTTTTGTGTATAAAAAATAATTATAAAAGTATTTTAAATGATAAATAATCTAAATTTTCATTTCCATTCCTTTTTATTCCAATTTCAATTCTGTTTTCGATTTTGAAACACCAACCAAACACCCTTAAATTTTAAAAATAATATCGCAATTATTGTACTTTCTAACTTATGGAAAGATCCATCCAAAAAATAAATAATTAAAAATTGTTGTCAACTTTGTTTCATTAATACTAATAAAACTTACATGCATATCATAAAATATGCTCTCATGGACAATGACATGGTAGAAATTTTCACTAACCAAAAATCATTTAAAAGTTTCTATCTTATTTTTCATTGTCTTTTTGTTTTTTCTTGCAAAATTCTTGAACCAAATAATTTAATCCAAGGCCTCTCAATTCTCTGTTTAATTCATTTTTTTTTTTTGAGAGAGTTTAATTCAATTTCATTTTCCTTCACTTCAATCTATTTCATTTCTTTCTCCTTTTCTTTCGACGGTTGGGATTTTACCTTTTTTGTGACATAACATTATATTTAACAGTCCTCTCCACTTTTTACAACCACTTTTTTATTAATCAAAGCTTTATAAAACAATGAAATAAGAGTGACGCTGACTTTTTTTGTTTTATTTTTAGATAGATAAAATACATTTGTGATCCTTTATATTTAACATAATTTTTTATGATCCTTTATATTTAACATAATTTGTCAGTTTGACATATCACTACTCTCGTCCTCCATCAATATATAGTTGACGATGATTTCTCCAATTTTCCACCAAGCAACTACGAGGATACTTTATATACCCTCTTCTTTCAGTTTTGATCCCAAACGCCACCTTTCTCCTTCATCTCCTTTTGTCATTTCTCCCTTCTTTAATCAACATCTTTGCCTTCTCCACTACTACCTCCATCTGTCACCCTTTTGCCTAAATGCTTTGGTCACCCTTTTGTTGTCTAAATGGTAGAGGTTCGTAATTTAGATCTTGCATTTGAAATTTGGTAATATTGGGTCTAATTTGGATTTAATGATAAAAAGGTCATCTGGTTATTTTAAAATGTTGCTATTATAATAATAATCATAATTGCCAAATCGAGATTCAAAATTTCTATTTTGTGAATCGAGAATTAAATCGTAAAATTAGTTCATATTAATAATATTAATTAAAAATAATATGTTTTTATCTAAAAGTATATTTTATATAAGATATTCCTAAATGTTAAAATATATTATTGGATATTACTTATTATTAAATTTTTTTAATAATATAATGTATAAATGTAATATAAAATAATATAATTTGCAGTGGACATCATATATATCTTTAGGTGAAGAATAAGGTCAAATATAAAAGTCAATACTATGAATATATTATTTGATTCTTTTACTCAATATCATGTGAAAATTGAGACAAATAATTACTATATAAGAAACAAATCAAGAAAAGAAAGAAGAAAAACCTAAACCAATATTGCTAGTATTTTAAATTAGAAGAACAAATGAAAAGAAAAATTATAAAAGAATTTACAAAGTTGATTATATTTGACAGTCTCGTTAAATTCAAGACACATAAGCGAAAAAGAAAAGATATTTGTTTCTATTTTGGAATTTTAATCTTTTAAGTGTTTTTAATTTAAAGGTCGTTTACAGTATATCAATGCAAGTGAAACTTTTGCATGGGATGATAAATTTGAATATTTCCTTTTTTTTTTCTTTAATTTGAATGATTTTCTTTCATTATTTATTTGTATAATTTCTTAAATATAATTCATTTTATTCAATAGAAAAAAATTGATAAAAATTATAGATTCATATTAATTCTTACAATTTACTGATGATTTGTACGGTTCAGTATCATCAATTCTTATATTTGTTTGATTCACCTAAAAATTTATATCAAATTTAAAATAAATCCACTTGTTAATCATGAATTGTAGAATTCTAACAACAATGTTAATGACAATGATCTAGTGGTTATCTGTCCAGATATGGCAGCAACGGCAAAAGACAAAGGATAGAGAATCTAATGTAGATTTTTTTTTTTTTTTTTTTTTTTTTTTTTTTTAACATATAATGTAGATTATTAGGAAGAAAGATAAGGTTTTTTTTTTTTTTTTTGAAAAGTCATTTGTCTTTTAATATTTTCGGTAGTTTTGATTTAAGATTTTTTCCATAATATTTACAAAAGAAGATGACTATGGGATGCATTATTTTTGGTGTTATGCTATTTTATGGTTTAGTTACACTTACTGAAGTTTTTGGTTGTTGTGATTACTTATAGAAAATTATACAGCTATTAAATCAAATTGCTCATATGAATTTTTTTGATTGGTGTTCTACCTAATTGATAGAAGTTTTTTGGTTTTAGCCTACTACACAACTGTTCTATTATTGTTGTTTCATGAACTTTAGGGGCAAAAAGACCTATAAATTTTGGTTAGTGGAAATTTCACATGATCTCTTTTTTCAGTGCTTGATTTTTTTAAAAATTTTTTATTTCGGTCACTGCTGATTATTTTTTCTATCAGCGGTAGTTTTTTATTTTTATTTTATTTACTGTATTTTATTTTTCATTGAATAAATGCAGATATTTGATCTCTTTGTTTTTTAATTGAAATTGTTGAATATTTCTTTATGGAGTTCTTGCCCTTAATCAAACTTTTGTGGCAATTAATAAAATTGTTATGGTTTCCTTCAATAGAATTTGCATTTCAAATAACAAAAAGTCGACTTATGGCTAAGTAAAGTCATTGAGTTGAGCGTACCGATCACCAAGTTACAAATAAAAAAAGGTCAATCAACGCAATTGAAAAATAATAAAATAATCATAATTTAAGTGAGATTATACTTTAATACCTTTTTTATTGTATTATTATTTTTATTATTAAAATACATTCTTAATTTTCAATGAATGAAAGATTTATATTTTCCATAAAAAAATTTCACATGGCAACTAAGGTCACATAATGTGATATGGCAATCCAATGTAATAGTTGTATGCATCATCCCCCACATGAATATATTTTATGGCATATATAATGTTAATATTAACATAATAACTGATGGTTATTTTTTTAATTAGTTACTACATTTAAATTTAATAATTAACCTTATAATATATGCTAATAATTGTTAATAATATATGTTTAGTTAATGTAACTGATCTAGCTAAAACAATTAGATTTATTCCATGATACATAAGCAAATTAAGAATTGTTTTATTTTATTTTTCTTCATGTTAGAAAGAAATGTTAAATGATCTGAATATTCTAATATAACATGGATTTATAGCTAGAAAGAAAATGCATGCATACAAAAGTAAAAAGACAAAACGAGTTGGTTAATTAAGAAAGGCTCTTGTCAAGTGACTGGTCTATATTACATAGATAATATATGGTGATAACTTGATTTGAAAACTCTTTCGAATCCTGTATATGTGTCATGAAAATAATAAAGTTAGAGAGTAGAAGCGTTCCCCACAAAAATTTCAATTCAAATTATGCACAAAACTATCCGATAGACGTTTCACACGTGTCACAAAAATAATAAGGTCAGAAGGTATATCGTCCCCCACAAAAACTCCGATATCTAAGTTAATAGAGATTTTGAGAATAACGAAGAAGATGTTTATGAAAGTGTATGCATGAGAAGAATGATATGTAAAGTTTAAGGAGGATATATATAGAGAAAAATTAAACATAAATCTGATATAATTATGACATCTTGTTGATGTTCACTTTAGATTTTCTTTGTCCATATTGATCTAAATATCCTTTTCCACTAAGGATTAGAGTCATTATTCAATCTGAATGTCCCTTTACCTTTAGGGATTAATGTCTTTATTTGAGTAGAATATTTATATGGGATACCATCAGGTAAATAAAAACTGCTGGAAAGGAGCATAATCGTTTTAATCAATAAATAAATAAAATAAACAATACTTAATAAAAATGACAAACACGAAACGAAAAAAAGATGATTAAAGGTATAACAAGGTGATTATCATTAAAGAAATGAAAAAGACATGCTTTGTTCATGACAGTAAATGAATTAGGAATAAAATGATAAATTTTGTTTTTGAGAATGGAGGTGAGGGGATCAAACCCAACAATCTTTAAATGGAGTCGATTCCGTGATTGGATCTAGCCAGTCTTAGATGGATAGTTCAATATTTAAACACCTTAGAGATATTATCTCTAGGATTTTATGGAGAGGAGAGATTAGGGGGAAGAGGGGATTGAACCCCCAACCTCCAACCTCCAACCTCTAACCCATACTCCTAAATCTTGACCACCAGACCAAAGACTCAAAGGCGAATAAAATGATAAATTAACACAAAGCATACATGACTATTATTATTATTATTATTATTAGATAATTTTTAGTTCATGACACAAAATGCCAAACCAACAAACTATGCAAGCAACTCAACCACTCATTCAAGTTTAGAACTACCAGTCTTACTTTCTCAACAACCAAAGTGGGACAAACCCACCATTTATATAAACATCATATGATGCCCCACACTCACACACACACATGTGTATATATATAGGCACCTTTCTTTTTTATCACCAGATTGAAGGGGCAGCTTTTTCTTGTAGGAAAGAGATGGGAGACATAGGTCACAGTGCTTATAATAATGATGGAGGTACTCAAGGTGACTGACTGACTGTTTTGGTATCTTATTATTTTTGGGGTTGCTTTTAATTAATTTGTTACTTGATTATAATTAGATGGTATGCTGTTAAATTCAGAGGTAAAAGGTGATCAAGATTATAATTCAAGGCATTCAGCTGATTTCTCAGAGGACGAGGAGAATCTCATAGCTAGAATGTTCAACTTGGTTGGAGAGAGGTTTGTTATGTATATATAGTTTCATTGCATTCTCTTTTCATTTGGGGACCCTTTTGGCTGGGTTTCTGCTCCTCCATGTCAAGCTTTTCATGGCTTTTCTTGATTATTTTCTTTTATGAAAACCTCTTTCAGCTTATCAAGAGAGAGGGGGGAGGAAAGAAAGAAGAATCATATATAGAGTTAACATTTTTTTATATATTCTTGATTGGTACTCATGCATGTGGATGGTTTTATTAATGAAGGTGGTCGCTAATTGCTGGGAGAATACCAGGAAGAACAGCAGAAGAGATAGAGAAATACTGGACTTCAAAGTACACCTCTTCCAATGGTTGATATATATATATATATATTCCTGTAATGGGTTTCTAGTTTCCTTGATAATTCTCATAATTTATAGGGACAAGTAATTGATCACTGTACTTTTCTTTTTTTTTTTTGGTCAGACTGTACTTTTCTTCTTAATTACAATTAGCTAGCTTTAATTATTTCCAGGATAGCTTTGTCCACTACTACTGCTACTACTGTACATGTAGCATGGTGTTTACTAATTATTTTCAGTTTTTTTTTTTCCTCACCTTGCAGCCTGCACCAAAAGAATGTACATGTTGTTAAATTCTATGCTTACTGAATTATTTTTCTAAACAGCATTCTCCAGGCAAGTAAGCCCACATAGCAGGCAAAATGATTCTATTAATTAATTATATTCCACCAATAAAATAATTCAATTGTTCCATATTGATATTTTCCTGTGTTGTGGATCTCCCTGATCCATATATTGGACCCGTTTTAGATGTGTGGAAGTAGGGATAGTTATACCATTGTTAAGAATTTTATTAATTGAGCTCTAATTACTTATCTTTTTTTTGGCATGGAGGTAGCTTATAGGGGATTCAAACTCTCCATTTTTTTATAAGTGCTATGTCTATGGAATAAAAAATTATTTCATGACCGACTTTTAATTACTTATCTAGTTATATAGTAATATGCTGTTTTCATATGAAGTAATTGCTCAAATTTAAATTCACCATGTAATTAATAACTGTTTTTTTTTTTTAAACCTGTAATTAATAATTGTTAGAATCAGTTGATTGAGTTATTTTCATTTAAGCGACTTTTTAGAATTGAATCATAATGTATACAGTCACATTAAATTAGTTGTTAAAAGACCTTTATTGCTCTTATAGTCTATTCAGATCGGATTGAATTAATTAGAGTCGAATAAATTATCAACAACGGTAGTTCCAATTAAAAAAGTTTAAATTGACCATATATATATAATTTCACATAATAAAGCAATTTAATATCACTAAATGGAAATTTATTGGGTGAAGGTTGCATTTGCTTTGTTTCATATTAATTAATTAATTAATTAATGCTAGAAAGCTTGTGTTTATGCTTTAGTGTGCTGTGAAAATGAAATGCCTTGTCAGAGTAAAATACAAAATACATAGTGATAAGAACAATTTTTTTTTTTTAACTGGTGATAAGAACAAATTAGTAGTATAATATTCCATGGGTATATTAATTAACTAATTCAGATAAGATAGAGCAAACATGCCAAACACAGAATGTGACATCAATCCTTGACTTTTTAACATATATTTGGATATGATATCTCTAGCAATGGCATTGGCATGCATGCTTAATTTCCCTTAAAATAAATATTCACCACGTTTCCATATCTCTTTCACCCTTCATTCTCGCAATTCTTATTTTCCACATTATTGATCGTTGAATTTTTTAAAAAATTGATTGCAGAAAAAAAAAGAAGAGAATATTTGCATGAGTTATGAATAAAATTAAACTCTTATATTTCTTTTCTTATTAATGTTTTATAATTGAAATTATTATTGTTGACTTTATATAAATAAAAAAAAAGAAAAGAAATTAAGCCGTGAAAGGTCATTAAAATACCATAATTATTACCTTTGCCTTTTCAAATTTAAATACAATAATACAATGTGGATCTGAATAATTCTTTTTATTTTTATTTTATTTTTAATATATATTTTTTTAAGTTATGTAAACAAAACGCTTTATAAAAAGTAATATTTTTTAAAATATTAACAATGTTTACGTAACTTTAAAAAGTATATATTATATTTTATTATTAAATACATATATGGATAAATATTTTATATATTATTGATAAAAAATTAATAAATACGTTAATATTATGGTGACTGTTACTTTGTTGCTCACTCGTTAGATGATAAAAAGTAATTTCATCATACAATAATAAATGCAAAGTAAAATTAAAGTACTTCAAAAACATAGTAACCATAGAATCTCCCTAATATTATAATTGCTAATAAAATATTTGATCTAAATAAAATAAGAAAAAATGATTTGATGAAAGGCTTGACTATTATGAAAAGCCCACTCACATTTATGGGCTTGAAGAAAGCCGAAATCATCCTTAAACCCTTCTTCTTCTTCTTTCTTGATGCACTGTAAATTAGGGTTTTTCATTTCTTGCAATTTTTTCTCTGAGATTGAAAATGGAGTTTTCAAAGAGAAAAGCAGCAACTTTAGCTTTATTAAGATCATCAAAAACAGATAAATCACCAAAAGGCTCTATAGACACACCAATTATCCCACTTCTCAATTGTCTCAATTCCCATCATTCTTATTTCACCACCAGCTCTTGCTCGGGTCGAATCTCAATCCTCGCCCAACCCAAACCCAAGCCAACCAACTTAACACCCAATAAAAAAAAGGCATGTGGTGGGTCCTGGCTATTCATATCTCACGACCCAGCAGAACCCGAGTTAGTCCTCTCTCTTCTCTTCCCTTGTAAGTCATTAACTGAATCATCTGACTTGGTTTTCCGGTTTGAACCGTTGATTATTGCAGTAGAATGTAGAGACGTTGAATCTGCGCAGTTTTTAGTTTCGCTGGCTATATCTTGTGGGTTTAGAGAATCAGGGATTACGAGTGCTAATAAAAAGAGAGTGATTGTGGGTATTAGGTGTTCTATAAGAATGGAAGTGCCACTGGGCAGTAGTGATAATATTCTTGTATCCCCTGTGTATGTTAGGTTCCTTGTGGAATTGGCTAATGAGAAAATGGAAGCTAATCGTAAGAGATCAGAAGGGTTTTTTGGTGCTTTAATGGATACTGGGTTTGCGGGACCAACAAAGGCAGTTTCTGAGAATGGTGAGCATATTTGTGATGATGGGGATGACCATGATGTTCCAGATGAGGACTCGGAGAGCGCAAAAGAGGGTGCCCAAATTGGTAATTTTATTGATTATGCAGTCTTTTTATATTGATGTCTGCTGAATAAGAGTAGAGAAAGATTAATTGATTATTAGTTTTGGTAAATTGTGAGTTGAGATGTAACTATAAGAATAAAAGTAACGATTGTTTAAAGATGCGTTGCTTTGTTAAGTTTTGGCTGGCAAAAGCATGTCTGGTGAATTTCACCATAATAATGTCATTTGGCATGATTAAAAATTGGTAGGCATTGAACTGCAAGGTGCATTTTAAGGTCGCTTATATGAATTCATAGCATCAGAAAATGCAATTATCTTTTTTGAATGCATCATAAAAAAAAATAATAAATTTAGAAATTTAATTCTGGGAATCAACTGGTAAGTTATGATGATTAGGCATATATGTGATATTAATGCTGCTTGAGAATGTTCAGAATTGTTAATTTTAGCACATTCTGTATGGTGAATGGCTACACTGAAAGTGCTTGTTTACAAATTAATATATGTTTGATTGCAGGAGACCTTTCCTTTTGATGTGACACAAGTTTTAGTATTTAAATCATTGACAGGAAGGGTAGGAGTTCCTGGTTGCACTTTATCTAATGTTCAAATGGTAATTGTTGGCGAACCTTTGGAGAAACTTTTCCTGTGGGGTCACTCTGCTTGCGTATTGGATAACAAAAAGAGCAAGGACATTCTTGTATTTGGTGGTTTTGGAGGCATGGGAAGACATGCACGAAGAAATGATACTTTACTGCTTGATCCTTTAAGTGGCATGCTAAAGACAATTGATGTTATTGGTGCACCATCTCCACGATTAGGTCATACAGCTTCTTTGATTGGTGACTTATTATTTGTTATTGGAGGCAGATCTGATCCCTTGCATATTCTGGATGATATATGGATTCTAAATACTGCTAGTAAGGAATGGAGTCTATCAGAGTGTACTGGCAGTTATTTCCCTCCTAGGTAGTATCTTAAGAATAGTCACATTTCTATTCTATTGTGCCTTCAACTTTTTAATCTCTTTGTTTTGGGCCTATTTGACTTGTATCACAGTAGTTCTATGAAAAATTTTGAATAAAATACCAAACATCAATTGGAACAGAGTAATAGCTTTATTTGTGCCAAAAATTTTATCACCTGCATTTCTCATGTCTGACATCTCACTAATGGTTTCTTGGGACCCTTTACTAAGTTCGATTTTTTTAACGTGTTACATAGGCATCGGCATGCAGCTGCAGTTTTTGGCTTAAACATATATGTATATGGTGGACTCAACAATGATACAATTTTTTCGTCTTTATATGTCCTGAACACTGAAAGTCTGCAGTGGAAAGAGGTGTTGGGTGGTGGTGAACAGCCATGTGCACGTCATTCTCACTCAATGGTGGCATATGGGTCTAAGTTATTCATGTTTGGAGGGTACAGTAGAGAGAAGGCTCTGGGAGATTTATACAGTTTTGATGTTCAGACACATATCTGGAAGAAAGAAATGACATCCGGTAGAAGTCCGCATGCAAGATTTTCCCACTCAATGTTTGTCTACAATAATTTTCTTGGAATTATTGGGGGCTGTCCTGTCAGACAAAATTCCCAGGAGTTGGCATTACTTGATTTACAAAACTGTAAGTGGAAGTATGTGGCACTTGACTATATTGGCAAGGAATTGCTTGTACGTAGTACAGCCAACATTGTGGATGATGAACTTGTAATGATTGGTGGTGGGGCAGCTTGCTATGCCTTCGGAACAAAGTTCAGTGAGCCACTGAAAATCAGCTTGCTTCCATTGATGTTCTTAGAGGAAAAAAATTCATCATCAGAAATTGGGAAAAAGCACGGTACTGATCACTGTGATGGAGTAAGAGGAGGAAATAATTCCAACATTCAGGGTTCTCAAGTTGAAAATGCCGAAACCACAACCCATAACTGTAGCTTTAATTTGGAGGTTGAGCAAAGTCAGTTGTCTGCTTCACATTGGGTATTACAACTTGAAAAGAAATATGCAAAATTAGGGAAGGACATATTGAAGAAATTTGGTTGGTTGGATCTCACAAAGAAGGCTCATCCTCAGAAGGATGGTTTGCATGTTTGTTTCCCTATCACAGAAAAACTTTATGATGTCTTTTCTAAAATGCGACATCAGTATGGAGATGCAGCTGATGGGCAGAATAAAAATACAGGTGAAAGGATTTTATTGAATGAGGTCTCATCCTCAACAGCCTTGAATCTCCTAAAGAACTGTGGTGCCACTCTACTGGCAGATGAGGTTGCTGAAGCCAGAAGAACTTCCAAATCTCCGTTGCAGATGATGAAAGAAGCTGTAGCCTCTTTGATAAAAGATAAAGGCCTATCAGCAGAACTGTTAGAGCAGCTACCCACTAGGTTATTTCTTTGGAACTTAGCTTCTTTAATGTTTAGCTCCAATTTTCTGACTTGAGTATATGAATGCAATCGTCATCTAGAAATATGTTGCTCTCTCACTGATTCAATCTTTTTACTGTCAGATGGGAGCGACTTGGGGACATTGTTGTACTTCCTGTAACGTCCTTCAAGGATCCATCATGGGATTTAATTGGGGAGGATCTATGGCTTGCTATTGCTAGATCTCTTAATTGTCATCGTCTTGCTCGCAATGTAGGCTATAGCATGAATAATAACTAAACTCTAGCTTATGCATTATTTATTTATTTCATTTATTGTTTTATGTGCATTTTGTAATAGTTTAGGCTTTGCTTTTACTCACTGTGGTAATGGGATATTATTTAGGATAGGTGTGTCCTAGATTTTGTTGCAAATGAAAACATGTAGAAAGGTACCATGTTGACAAACTGGCATTATTGTAATTTTGTACCTAAAGTTGAGAAATGCTGCATCCATGCCTGTGATCCATGGTCATTAGACAGCTTGTGCACTTTGACTTTACAACATCCTATCTGTTAACTCAAATGCCCTAGTTATCAGTAATTTTCCGCTGGTATCTTTCTGTATGTGCATTAAAAGATATCATTCTTTATAGGAAATTAATTGTTTTATATATTTGAGTAGGTAAATATGATGTTTCTTATCATCTTATTTGTGTTCATCATTAATTCACTGTGGCCTTGTGTTGTAAGTAGTTAAATGATAGTATTAGTAGAGGATGCAGTAGAAGGTATCTTGAATTTCAGCTATGAAATACTTTATTCTTCTAACAGAAGATCAATATTGTATGCTTACTAACTCTTGTGAAATTTGGTGGTACTTCAGGGCGAAGTTGCACCAACTGGAACAAGGGACAGTACTTTGGAGATGCTGGTAGGAGATAACGGTTGGGTTGATCACCGAGAAAATGGGATTACCTATTCTTTTGATGCTACCAGGTGCATGTTTTCCTGGGGTAATCTTTCAGAGAAGCTTCGAATGGCCCATTTGGACTGTAAAGATGAGATTATAGTGGATTTATTTGCTGGAATTGGATACTTTGTATTGCCCTTTCTTGTTAGGTACGCTGTAAGTAATTATGTGTTGGTTTCTTCTCCCATCACGCCTGAATATTTGATTGTGTTGGACTGTTTCTCTTTAGGAATCTATAATATAATCCTTTTGAATTCGGTCATTGTTTACTTTTATATATATTTTTAATTTTTTCATTTTCTTTTGTCAAATTGTAAATTTGGGGGTGATCTTATCATGTTTGTATATTTTTGGTTGGAACAGCTTTTGAGTTTCAATTAATGGTTACATTGAAATTGGCCTACAAGTAGAATACATTGCTTTATCGTTCTCATTGTTAATAAATTTCACATACCTTATTAGCTTGGTTGTCATTATTTTTCCTTTGTTGGCTGAGATTAGGGCCAAAGCAAGACTGGTTTATGCTTGTGAATGGAATCGCCATGCTGTTGAGGTACTCAAATGCAACCTCGAAGAAAATTCTGTTTCTGATCGGTGCATCGTTCTTGAAGGCGATAATAGGATGATAGCTCCTAAAGTATGTTCCTTTTTTACTTTCCTTTTTTTTATTAAACATGGTTTTTGTCACTTATGTTGTTCCACATTCATATTTTTTCCCCTTTCGTATGCCAAATTTTTTTATACACAATTTGACAATAGTAAAGAGTTGTGGTTTTGGAGAGCCTGCATTCATATCCTACTGATTTTGTGTTGTGACAGAATTTCTCGTATGCTTGTGAGGATTTATGACACTTTATTTTTATTCATTTATTTTGTGTTGTTGGGGTGTGGGGGTTAGAGTTAGAGCTTGGTCGTTTAGTGGATGCTATTTGTAGGTATGCTGATAGTGATAGGTTCTTACATTCGTTGGCTGCTTTAATGGCTTGTTGATTTATCTGTTTAGTTTTTCACCTGATGCTCTTCTTCTGATTTATGCATTGATGCATGAGTCCAATTTCCATGCTATTTCACGTTAACTGTTCCATATTTTGACTGCTTGGGGTTGAATCACTGTAATTGCAGTATCATGCTGTAGTTGATTCAGCTAGATTGTTTTATTTCAGGGAGTTGCTGATCGGGTTTGTCTTGGTCTTCTTCCGTCAAGTGAGGGCAGTTGGGTAACTGCTATTAGAGCATTAAGGTAATTTGGCCAATCATATTGCACTGAGACATATATTAATTTGTTAGTATTTGGGATAGTTATCACTTATCACTCATCAAAATTGTCATTTGGAAGTGGGATCCAAATGCAAAAAAATGTCACACTTCTCAAATGCTCAACTCTTTTACATAGAAATGACTCATGAGACATTCTAGATGTCTTGGACATCTTCTTGCAATTTTTCTCTTAGGGAATTTTTTTTTGATAATATGCAATGGTTTTCTAATGAAATAGTATATTTTATCAAAGGGTTCTGGAGCCTTGGTATTTTTCCTCTTGCCTGTTCTTTCTCTATCTCGTCTGCTTTCTTTTCTCCAGGAGTGAGGGTGGGGTGCTGCACGTGCATGGAAATGTGAAGGACTCGGAAGAGGGCTTATGGGCTGAACATGTTACAAGATCAATGGATGAAATTGCTAGATCTGAAGGTATGTCTATTTGACTTGAATGTGATACGTAGGCAGACTTCTTCATGCTCGATGCTTGCATAAGATCAGGAAACACTGAGGATATCTAAGCTTGAGTTGCATTCTTCTGCAGGTCATTGTTGGGAGGTCTCAATAGAACATGTGGAAAGGGTAAAATGGTATGCCCCACACATACGCCACCTTGTTGCGGATGTTAGGTGCAAACAGATTCTAAGATAACAGCTAGGACACTCTTTTTTAAGGTAGCAAACTGTGCATACCCTTATTGGGGAAGGGTGCAGCACAAAGTCTCATGTTCCGTGCTGATGCACCCGGTGATGGTTACTTCATTGCAAGATGCTGCATGTAAAAAGCCCACAATTTCATAGAGAAATGCTAAAGAACCAGAATCATTTCAAAACTGATTATTGTACCGTCTTATTTGTTAGTGAAGTTGCAAAATATTGATCGTGAGACATTGAATTTGTCGCTTTTGTTGGTTTCCATAGTACAGACTATATGTATGGTTCAGTGCTCAGCTCAGGTAATTGCTTACACACCCTCTTCAATGTTTATAGGACTAAACTTGGTGGATGACTGCTCATAATTACCTGCACTTCTGAAAAGATGTGCGAGCGATGGCCATTGGCCAGGTGAGCGTCAAACCATATAACTTGAATCGGCTCTATTGTTCACGGCCTAAGAGTTATGGTTTGTGGTCAGATTAAAGAAATGATAGAATTACAAGAACCTTGTGAAATTACATGGAAAATCCTTGAAAGACTGAAAGTGGACATGAAGCCCAGAAATGGCCATTTAGAACGAAATACTACCTTAGCGAAATTTCAGATACCCAAATCTCCATCACTTATCATCCGGGAACATCATCCAAATCGTTTGGAGAATTGGGTTATGCATGTTGAGAGGTTTATAAACATCTTCCATTCCATGTTTACCCGTGTGGCCACTGGCCACTTTTCTAATGATGTAGTCCGTTTAGTTTTAGTTCTCAAAAGAAGAGGAAACTATTCAAAGTTGTCTCTTTATCTAAAAAAAATTCAGGGATAATGACTTATTCAGTCCTAAAAGTTATAGTGATTTTTCAATTAAGTCCTATAAGATTTAAGTGTATCAATTGAGTCCATGAACTTTTAAAAAATTTTACCATTAATCCTAAGGCGTCAACTTTAACAGAACTCGATGACGTGTCAGCTGCATCCACTCTCCTTCTGACTTAGTGATGACATGTCAGTCATCCTTCAAAAACCACTTGACACGTGGATGCCACATGGTGCATTAATTTTTTTTATCATATGGTGAATGTATGAATGAATCTTAGATTTATCTTCATTTCAGATCAAGATTCCGTTTGCTTACTGGCTGTTGAGGGTTGTACAGCGCTAGGCAAGTTGTTGGCACATATTCTCCCTGTCATAGTCAATTTCTCACAGGTATATTATGTTTTAGCTTTGTTTTTCTCTTTTTTTTTTTCATAGAGTGCTTCATTTTAATATATGGGTATGCTTCATTTCTCTCACTGAGTTGAATTCAGTGCAAAAGTTTTGGTGTACTCTTGTTACACACACAAAAACATATATCGGGTGCTAGATGTATAATGTGCAGATGAGGATTGCTAATTGCAAAATCACTTGGAATTTGACAATAATGCATTATATAAACTTTCATATGACCAGGATAAGTCTTGGCGTGTCCATTACATGGTTGCAAACCAATTGTATGAGCTATGTGAAGTTGTTGGTCCTGAGCCTACCAGGTAATTGCTTATTTGATGTATATTTTGTCTTTCTTTGGTACGTAATCAACTAGAAATTTGATCGGTAGATTATGGTTTTCTGTAACGTCTTATTGTCTTCTATGATTGGCAAAAGTACTTGTTGTTCGGATTCCAATTTGCTGGTTTTGATTAATGAAGCTGAAGTTCGCATAGTTGCTGCTGGCAAAGAACTAAGTTTAGTCAAATTTTGAATCCAAAACTTGCAATCCAGCGAATTCTACCTTGTGTGAAGGTATTCATGCTTATGAAATGGTTGCCCATTCTTAGCAAGTTTCGTGTCTAATTAAGCTGTCATGATCCAATTTTGATACAGTCAAGTTAGCATCTTTTTTAATATTTAACCTTATTAAGTTTACTCAATGCAGGAGTTGTCCACAGATTCATCCCAACATGTTCGTTCAGCTTTAGCTTTAGTTATAATGGGAATGGCACCAGTTTTGGGAAAGGTTCGCATACTGTCTGTAATTGTATTGTTATTTCATGTGATCTTATTTTAGCTCTGTAAATCTGAGTTGAATTGATGTCATGTGATCTTATTTTAGCTCTGATGAATTATAGAGTTGAAGTTATGTTTTCTTGCACTGGTTTTGCGCTCATCTTTCTTTGGCATGCAGTATACTTCTTCAATTCTTCTACACCTCCAAGGCTCAAATAGTGTGATGGAGAGCCTTCTGAGTATGATGGCTGTTGTTGTCCTTGCAACAAACAGAGAGAAGAACCTGATCAATGGCAACAAACAGAGAGAAGAACCTGATCAATGGCAACAAACAGAGACTCTGTTATAACAAAACAAAACAGAGTATAACAGAGTGATAATAAATAACAAATGAATAAGTATTGGTGGCTATGATATATCTGTTTGACTTGACATATTGTTAGGAGTCCATATCCTTTTACACATCCAATATCCAGACTTCCAATTGATGGAAGGGACTCAGCTCTACATTAACATCATCCTCTCCCGCAGCAAAGATCAGTTGAGAAGAATGTCAAGCTTCTCATTTAAGCCAATTGGAAGGGACTCAGCTCTGCATTAACATCATCCTCTCCCACAGCAAAGATCAATTGAGAAGAATGTCAAGCTTCTCATTTAAGCCAATTGGAAGGGACTCAGCTCTGCATTAACATTTTCCTCTCCCGCAGCAAAGATCAGTTGAGAAGAATGTCAAGCTTCTCATTTAAGCCAAACCAACAAGTTTCTCGCTAAGCTCCCATACTTGATCTTAAGGTGAGGCACACCATTCCCAGCCAATGTGTTTGCGTTCCCTAAAAATTTCATTGAAACAGCACTATATTTAGCCAATAAAATACATCATATAGTGAAATGTATCAGAAATGATAAGGATACCAGTAATTAAACCAACAATAATGAGTCTCTTTGATAGCTAAGTGATGTTTCATGCAAGAGGAAGGAAGTGAAGAAAAACAATGGAAACAGACTGTTTGAGCTTGGAGACGAGTACGTAGGTGAAGAATGTTTGGGTTGAATCAGCAAGCTGATAAAAGAAGGTGACAAATTATGACATAGCCAAGCATACCATGTGGCATCCATGTGTCAAGTGGTTTTTGAAGGATGACTGACATGTCATCACTAAGTCAGAAGGAGAATGGATGCAGCTGACACGTCATCGAGTTTTGTTAAAGTTGATGCCTTAGGACTAACGGTGAAATTTTTTAAAAGTTTATGGACTCAATTGATACACTTAAATCTTATAGGACTTAATTGAAAAATCACTATAACTTTTAGGACTGAATAAGTCATTATCCCAAAAATTCATTACGTGGCCTTCGAACTTATGTGGTTTATTTCATTGAACTCCTATATATTTATTGTATTTTAAAAAACCCTTAAACATTTATTTGATACAACATTGAACCATTTTTTAACAAAAAAATGGAAAGTAGAATTGATATTTAAAAAATGGTTCGTTGTTGTATCAAATAAATGTTTAAGGGTTTAATGTTGTATCAAATAAATGTTTAAGGATTTGATGCATATTAAATAAATGTTTAAGGGTCTTTCAAAATATAATAAATGTATATGAGTTCAATGAAATAAACTATATGAGTTCAATGAAATAAACTATATAAGTTCGATGAAATAAACTATATAAGTTCGAAGGCCATATAATGAATTTTTCTTTAGATAAAGAGGCAACTTTGAATAGTTTCCTCTTCTTTTGAGAACTAAAACTAAATGGACTACATCATTAGAAAAGTGGCTAGTGGCCACATGGGTAAACATGGAATGGAAGATGTTTATAAACCTCTCAACATGTTTAAGGGTCTTTCAAAATGTAATAAATGTATAAGGGCTCAATGAAACAAATAATAAAAATACGGCCATATAATGGATTTTTCTATTGTATGTTTTTGGCTATGGAAACAGAAGCTTTATATAGACTGACCTCCCTGCAGTGATTCCATATCTAGTGCTTTTAATGGGCCACATAAATTGTTATGAACATTTAACCACCTAGTACTTACCAAGTTGAAACCTGTGGGAAAAATTATAAATTTGGTGTCTTAATTTTTGTGATTTTTTTATTTGAGTGTCTGAATTTTTTTTTTTTACAATCAAGTGTCTGAACTTTAAAAAAGTATACCAATATAGTGTCTTTGACTGATTTAATGTTGACTGGGTGCTCAGTCAGATCAAACATGATCCACTTTTATCCTGGTCATTAACCATGTCATTTGCCATATGTGTTACATTATTTAAAGGACAAAATTACCCTTATTTAGTCATCCTCTATGTCTGAGGCGGAAGTTAATGTTGAAGTTATTTTTGTCAATTCATAATCTTTAATAAGGTTAATTTTCTCCTTTAAATAATATAATATATGTGGCACATGACATAATCAATAACTGGGATAAAAGTGAATCCTGTTTGATATGAGTCAGTATACAGTCAACATTAAATATGCCGAAAACACTATATTAGTATGTTTTTCTAAAGTTCAGATACTTAATTGTAAAAAAAAAAAAATTTAAACACTAGAATAGAAAAACGACAAAAATTTAGATACCAAATTTATAATTTTTCCTTCAATTGCAAAAAGATAAAAATTAGTCATAAGTAAAATATTCCATGGCCATACCAATGGGTGCTCCGTCAGGTCGTATCGTATCTGAAGAATTCTGCCCAAGACAAAAAGAAATCAAGGTCTCAAATGTTGATAAGCTGAGTCGATATGTTATGCACTGTGTCGGTGTGTCCTGTCAAATTTTGTGGATCTCTAGACAAATGTTCATAATTCATGGACACTAGATTTACCATATAAATTAATAAATAAATAGATATAGAAATCCAAGTCCTCTTTTGAGTATCTTTAATAAAGAATAATCATTGAAGGAAAAAATCTTTAA
Organism: Mallotus japonicus; assembly: GCA_949634005.1. Classification (NCBI taxonomy): domain Eukaryota; kingdom Viridiplantae; phylum Streptophyta; class Magnoliopsida; order Malpighiales; family Euphorbiaceae; genus Mallotus; species Mallotus japonicus. The sequence goes on from CATIWK010528737.1 coordinate 19,009, forward strand.
TAAAGAAGAAAGTGCGCATTTTTTTTTAATGGAGATAACATTACCATTAGCATACGTTACAAAGGAAGGGAGTTCATGAACCCTCATGGGAGCACCGCTATCGTGGGTGTGGGTCTGGGCGAAAGTGGGCATTGAATGGAGTTGGTTTAGATCTAATTTACTGCACCTCAAGAATGATGGACTAAAGGTTATAGTGATTGATAATCGAGAGGATGATATAGAGATAAGAAAATCAGTGTGAAGAGACTCTCGAGGGCCATGATGAGTTGCTTCTAACAAAGTGTCGGTGGCTACTTTGGTTTAGCCATTTAGCTTGGCTTCATTTCTTCTGTTGCTTCTTTGTTTAGTTACATGCTAGAAAACGTAAAGCCGTTGAGCCTACAAAAGCCACATATCTTGGCTATTTCTCCTTAGTTGCTTCTCAATTTGGCCAAACTTTAATTTAAAATAATTCAAATCAAAATTATGTCATCTTCTTCTAAAGAATCGACAATACTTTTTCTTTCAATTACATTATGTACACTGGGGACCAGAGTATTAAGGAGCTTTCTTTCATATTAGAAACATCCCATATATGCTAGTTCATATATCATTATAATCAAATATTCACACTTATGCTTTCCTCTTTCATTTTTTTAAGACCAATGAATTTGCCACCATCCAAAATTGTGAATTTTTCTTTTTTGAATTCAGAAAATGCCAACGATGACACCCTCTGCCCTTCTATAATTGGTGAAAGTGTGCTGTCTTCCTGCACCAGCAACTTAGCCTAAATTATTTCCCATCCTAGATTTTTTTAGTGATTTCAACTATTTCCTCTTTGGAAGGTGTAATAAGCAATCAATGACATTATTAATACTAATATATCATGCAACTTAAAGGTCTACCCTACTTGAAAGTGAAATGTGTTGTTCAAAAAAAAAAAAAAAAAGTGAAATGTAGTCTCCTCCTTTTCTATATTTTCCTAGCACTAGACTAGAGAATACAAAGTTGAGCAAAATAGTAAATGGCTCTTTGTTCTTTTATGGCTAGTGCCGCCGCCACCACGACCACCACGACCACCACCATTCCTTTGTGTCTAATGTTTTTGTTAGTGTCCTTTTGCTAATAAAGAATGAACATTTCAGGATTTGCATCTTAGTAACAATTTCTCTACCCCAACTATCAGAAAATAATGCACCAAGAAAATAAAAAAACTATCAAAGAGTAAAACCCAATGGTGAAAACAAAAAGTTAACAGGCAGGAATCATGCAAGTGCTGATCTCTTAATGGGTCACTGTGCATTAGTTTGATTAAAACTATCAGTTGATTTGTCCAAGATGGTTTTGTTAATATATTTTTCATTGCGTACAAGTTAGTGTTTGTAGCTGAAATCTAGCTTGCATCACCTTGAGATCTCATATTTGAGTAAATTCCAGAGCAGATAATTAATGACTAAAACCAGAAAATTAGGCATACATTTTCATTAACCAAGACCATTCTACTGTACTAGTTAAGTAATATGTTATTGTAATCTTATATGCAAAACTGTAATTTTTAATGAATATAACACTCATCGGTTCTGTTAATAAAAATAATGTTATATCATAAAGTATTAATCTTGCAATGTAAATGGCAAGTAAAGAGTAGGGGTGTGAATTTAGTCGGTTTTGGGGTTTTTTTTTTATCAAAACCGAACTGAACCAAATTAGAATTGAACTAAACTGGAAATCAAACCAAACCGAATTAAAATAATTAAAATTTTTAAAATAAAAATCGAACCAATCGAAATAACAGAAATTTTAAAAAATATTAATTATTTTTATTTTATTACATTATTAAAAAATTAAAAAAATTAGTGAAATTCGGTTAACCGATTTTCTGATTATAAAAACAGAATAAAAAATTCGGTTAGTTCGGTTTAGTTCAAAAAAATTAGAAATATTAATCAAGCAAACCGAAACCAAACCGAACCAGTTCGGTTCGGTTCGGTTTTTGCACACCCGACTAAAGAGTAAAAGAAAAGGTATTGCACTAAAAACAGTGGGACAGTCGATTATTGCTTTTAGAAATTTCTGACAGGTTCACGAGTCTAAATGTAGCGTGGGATAGCCATGTGTCAAGAAGAGTAAAAAAAAAAAATAAATAAATACAAGAGTCTGATGCATGATGAACCAAAATTTGTCTCTTCACCACTTGCTTTAAGTAGGATAAAGCTAGGCTGAGCATGGGTTTTGGAGAATCTGAACCGTCTCGAAAAATCGAACTGAAAATCTCTAGAACCAAAAATCTCTATTGACCATTTGATTTTTTCGGAACCGAACTGTCCCAAAAGTTTTTATTGGGACGGGTCCGAAGAATTTGAAATCTTCGAACCGAGATCCATCCCGAACCGCTCCGAATTGTACCGAACCGAAGAACCGAAACTAGAACCGATAATTTAATAGAATTAGAGTTATATACATGTATATTATAAAAATTAACATTATATTATAAAAATTTTTGCAATAATTATATTCAATTTATTAATATTGGACATACTAATTTAACGTGTAATTTAAAATAATGTCATTTTAATTATTTGATATAAAAAATTTCACTCATCAATCAAATTATGGTAAATCACAAAAATAAATATT
>CATIWK010528794.1:0-11875 GCA_949634005.1 Mallotus japonicus
AAACCCTTAACCCTGAGCATAACTGTTAAGAATTACTGTTAATTTTTTAAGTCACTTTAAGGAGCAGATTTATAAGAATCCAAAAAATAAGGTAGATAAAATGAAGGAAAAAATGAGGCTAAATGTGAGCCGTTCTAAATACAAAAGAGTAAAGAGAAAAGAGATTAATAAATTAGAAGAAAGCTATAATGATGAATTTGGTCAACCTGAAGCTTTTGTTGATCATTTGAAAAGGATAAATCCAAGCAGCTCTTGTGAGATTGAATTATTCAAAGAGAAGTTGAAGGAGGGAAAAAGAGTGCTTAGAAGGATGTTTATCTATTTTGAGGCATTAAAAAAGGGTTGAAGGGTGGATGTAGACCTATAATGGGTCTAGATGGATTTTTTTTAAGGGAACATATTTCAGTTGCTGTTAGGAAGGATGGAAATAGTCAAAATTTGGCTATTGCATGGGTTGTCATTGAAAAGGAAAATAAAGTCAACTAGAAGTGGTTCAAACAATGGATTGTTAATGTGTTAGAAATACAAGATCAAGACAAGTCACTGACCATCATTTTAGACATGCAAAAGGTAAGTTATCTTATGAAAAAAATGTTTATCTGTAATTATCATAAGTTTTATGGTTACTAACACATTTTATCCTATGTAGGGTTTATTGCAAGTTGTTTCTAATATGCTTCTAAAGGCTAAGCATAGATGGTGTGCCTAGTACATCTATTCAAATTGGTCATAGAAATAGACTAGTTGAGAGATGAAGTAAATTTTTTGGATTTGTGCATGAAACATATGTCTAGAGGAATTTGAAGACAACTTAAAGAAGTTAAGTGAGTTAAATAAGCAGGCTATTGAAGATTTAATAAAGTATAATCCTGTTAATTGGTGTAGAGTATTTTTGAGCAGTAGATGCTATTATGATATGGTAGATAACAATATGTGTGAGTCATTTAATACAATTATTCCTCAAGCAAGGTTTGAGCCAATTGTAACTATATTGGATTATATAAGTAAAGTTGCCATAGAGAGGTAAGCTGCAAATAAGATGTTGGTTGAAAAGTGGATATCTGATTAGAGTCCTGAATGTATAGAAATATTCTAAAAAAGTAAGGAAAATTCTTATGGATGTGAAGTGTCATTCAATGGGGATGCAGGTTATAAGATAAATGATGGACTAGATAGGCACACCATTTACCTTGACAAAAAGTTGTGTACCTATAGGGCTTGGGATCTCATTGTTATCCCAAGTTGTCTTGCCATATATGCCAAAATTAATCCATTATCTTAAATAGCATATTGGTACTATTGAGCACTGTATGTTGCCTCATACCAACATCCTATACAACTAATGCCTAGAAAGTAATTCATGAAATATGAGAATTTTCTCCTAATGGAGCCTCCATCAGCTAGTAAGATGTCCAGAAGACCTAATAAATAAAGAATTATAAATCAGAATGAGGCCAATAAAAAGAAAACTTATGAAAAACTACCCAAAAAAGGGAGTAAGATGACCTGCAGCAATTATAATCAAGAAGGGCATAATAAACAAAAGTTGTACTCAGGTATTTAATGAGTTTTTTCAATTATGCACTTTCTAAACTATTAAGGCCCTAAAATGTGCAAAATTACATTTAAAAATATAACCAACAACAATAACATGTGATGGAGCTTAAATAAATGGCACAACAAATGTCAGAGTAAAAAAGGCAAAGAAAAAGTGCAAGCTGAAATTGATTCAAGGTCTAAAGGAAATCAAAAAGTGCAAGGTACATATGAAAATTCAATTTTTGGCAAGTGCTGTAGAGGTTTACAAGGAAAAGGACATGGCTATGGATGTTTTGTTAATGAAGCAACTACATATTACTTACAATGTGAGTGTGCTTCAATCCTTAAATTTGATTTATTTTGTGTCAACTATTACATGTGTTTTTTAATTTTTACAGTTTAGTTTGGAGATTAAAAGAACTATGTTATATGCTCTAGAAATCATTACTTCTTATAGCATTAATATAAACTAAGATCCTCAAATAAGATTTCCAATTCTAAATGAATGAGAGTTGAGACAAGAAAAAAGAAGGGCTTATTCCTCCAACATTAAAGGATCAAGGAAGATAGCTTTTAATAGTAATGGTTCAAAATTGACACAACCAAGTAATCTTCCTTTTAAACCATAAGGCTCCTTATATGTAATTACTAGAAAATTAAAGGAACAAAGAGAAAAAAGAAACAGGATAGCTTCAATCAGGTTCAGAGTCTATCAAAACAACATGAGATGACGACACATAATTGATTTTTTGGATGGAATTAGTTCTTCTACAAACTAGATTATTTTTTGCTATGAATTCAGTTCCTCATGAATTATATGCTTGAACTATAAACTTATATTTGTCTTTCTACCTTTAGGAAATGTGATTCATTTTTGTATATTTTTATGCCTGTCTGAGCAACTTTGACTCTTATTATGGCATGTATGGTTAAATGCAGTATGTGCATTATTATTGTCCATTAATTTTCTGTGAACTTAATATTCATACTATTTAATGGTTCTGATTTTATATAGCTGCTAATGGTTCTTTTTTCAGTTGATATAAGTTATAATGAAACTTTTACTCAACTATTTGTTGACGCCAGCAGATCCGACTCGGCACTCTTTAGATCACAGACCCTTTTTTCATGTTACGAAAATATAGAGAGTTAGTGAGGGGAGTACTAAAAGAGCTTAAGGATGACATAAATGCACTTATAACCCTTCACCCAGCTAAGAGAAATAGGGAGTTGCCACTCAGTATCATCCGAGAAAGTGTCCATATAGGGACTAACGCAAACTCAGATCCCTCGCTTGGAACCACATTCGCCCATTGGATAAAGCATTGAGTTCGGATGTCAATGTCAACAAAAGCAAACTCATTTTATTTAAGGCATCTCCATACTGCCCAGATGCTGAGCAAGGCCGACCTTACTAGTTTTATACATTGCTTCCAAGAAATATGTATTATTATATATTAACTACTACAAGCAAATGCAAACATAATACATACACATAAGCACATAACAGTATACAAGATGCATGAACATGGCAAGGTGTATGAGTATGATAAGATGCATGTGTGTAATATAGAATTATAACATAACATATAAACATGCTATCATAATATGATGCTTGAATTATGGAAACATGGAAAACATGAAATAACAATATATACAACTCATCTACAGCATAGCAATTATAGCATATTCATGGAAAAATCATATTATGAACAAATATAAACATGCTAAACATGAAAATAAGAAAGCAATAAAAAAGAAATAAATTAAAAGAGATAAGAGATGAGAATGGCTAACACATTTGCAAACATTCCCTCCATGATTGCTCCATATTACGAATTTCGAGGCCATAAAACATTTTATTTGAGAAATAAAAGAAAAATAACTTTAAAAGCCAAAATAAAGAAAAAAAGGTAGAAAATGCTTAAAAATGAGTTTTAAGTTGGCTTTAAAAACAAGTTAGAAGGAACAATTTTAAGAATCAAATAAAAAAGTTTAAAAGAAACATTTAAATATAATTTTTGGTGTTATATGTGAACCATTAATTCACAATATGAGTTTCCATCTAGTTAGGCCTCAAAATATCAATTTTGTACCTTGGATGATGTCTCTCACATCATAAATTATTGAGCACATAACTAAATCATTTATTTGAGAAATTATAAAGAAAAAGAAATTGTGATCCATATTCTTGCGTTTGAGTGACTTTTATAACCAACAAAGAACACAATAACAACGTAAATAAAGTACAAAAAGTATTAGATTTATTAAAAGCAAAGTGATTTTGAAAAATTATAAATGGGATGTGAAAATAAGAAATATTTGACAATAATGAAAATGAAATACATTTATCATTAACGTAAATTCAAAATTCCATTTTGAATATAAAGTAGTAAATAAATAAGATTTATGCATAAAAAGAAGGAAATTAAGAAAAGAAATGTAGATAAAAGAGTATAGAAAAGACCAACATATTAAGATAGCAAAAGAAGTTAACTATGAAATAGCATTTCATATTCATTTTATTTTACATCATTAATTACCCACATCAAGAATAAATTGATTTATTTTTAGTATATTATTGGTATATGATACCAAACCAAGTACAAATTAAGCACAAACAACAAAGGTGAGTTCAATATGATTGACTGTAAAATAAGATGAAGCATTAATAAGAACATGTAATGATAAGATTATAAATGTTCAAAAGAAAATAAAAAGAGAAATTATAGAAGGAGAAGAGATTAGAAATTGAGATTATAGATTATATAAAACGTAAATATCAAGAGAAATAGATTGAGGACTTGGAATATGATGGTAATTAATAGAATATAACAAAATATGACATAAATTGATAATTGATAATTAAGAATGATAAATAATAAGAGGTGCTTGTAAAGTAAATAACAATAAAGATAAATGTTAGTAAAGGTTAGTAGGAGTTAGTAAGAGTTAGTAATTGAGATTGAGATCTTGAGATTGATAATAAAGGATATATATAAAATGCAATGTATGATGCTAATGCAAATGCATGATCCACACAAGTAGGGGTGTGCAACGGTCGAGTTGAGGGGAATAGGGAATGAAACCGATCGGTTTTAATGAAGGGAAAACCAGGGCCGACCCGAAACCGATGTGAAAGGAAAAACCAAAAATTCAAAAGCTGAAATTGGTCGGGTTCGGTCGGATCAGAAATCAGTTTGTTATCGGTTGGGTTGGGCCTTTTTTGGGCTCCAATACAAAAATAAATAAACTATAAATTAATTACATTAATCTTTTTGGGCCAAGCCCAAATAATTACATAATACAAAATACATTTTTTTTTCCTGAACACTTCTAAATACACTTGTTTGACTAATACTAACTTAGATATAAAAAATAATACCTAATCTTAATACAAAACAATATTTAATCAACAGCACTGCATTTCTACATATAAAAAATACAGCAGACACAATTTGCAGGCTCAGGATTAACAAGTGCTTTCCACCCTTATAGGCTATAATTATCATCAATATACAAAAAGCAAAATCTGTGCAAAAACCCCATAAATTATACTGCAGAAATCCAAAAAATGCAACTGCAGCAAGTTGATCAACAATAGTTGTAATTCACTTGCAGATGAAAGGAACAACAACACACAATTTCAATTAGAACAAAATGAATGTTCTAAAATAGAACAAGGTTAATAAATAAAAAAAAATCTAGGCAGAGCAGGCTCAGGATGCTTGTTTGCAGAAAGCATTTATAATAAGACCCCAATTGCTAGCAACAAAAAAATAGCCACCTAGTCAGATAGGGCAAGTACTCTAACATATTTAAAAAATATAGGGTGAAAGCATCATCACTACCAAAAAACACATAAAACAAGAGACTCGAAATTGAGTATTTACAATTCACATCAAGAATGCAGCCACATTTCTGATAGCTAACAAAAAGAAAAAGCTACCAAAGAAACTTATGCATGCATTCATTGAAGATCATATAATCCTAGGGGTGGAAAAAGCTACCAAAGAAACTTATGCATTCATTGCCTCTCTTCTATGCACACACACACACACAGAGTTAGTGCAAGAGCAACACAGACACAGGCACCTCAACCATTAAAAAGAGGCACTTCAGGTCAGGTTGGTCACATAATTTTAAATCACAGGCAGGTAGGCATGCAGAATAATATTAATAGAGTAATTATCATCAATGAGCTATTTAACTGAGCTAAATATAGGCCACTGCCCACTGGATCAAGATCTGTAAAGAAAAGAAAAGAAGAGAATTAGAAATTAATCAAACATTGCATTAATATAATAAACAAATGCATGTAATTTCAAAAAAAAAAACATGACCTTTTTCAAATAACTCCAATTCCTCTAAAGATTCTTCTACCCCAACAGTCTAGTTTGGCATTCTAAGCTAATCCTATATACATATCAAAGCCTCAACTATTTTTGGAGTCAAAGAACTCTGAAAATTGTCAAGAACTCTACCTCCAGTATTGAATGCAGACTCAAAAGCCACAGTAGAAATAGGAACCGCTAGAACATCTCTAACCATGCAAGACAGAATTGGGAACCTCTCAAAAATCAGCTTCCACCATTTGAGGATATCAAAAGCTCCCTCATCTTCCATAATAGCCTCACTAAGATATATTTCCAATTCAGTTTGTTTACTTCCACCTAAACTAGAATCGAACTTATGCTTTTTGAATCTTTCTTTCATTAAAGACACAGTGTTTCCAGACTGAGGCAATTGAGGTTCAGAAACAGTCTGACTAGACTGTGTAGCCTCAGAGGCAGAAGAAGAGCCATAAGTTGACAAGTAATCATCAAATAACAGATGGAGATCAAAATGCATGTTCAAATAGAGGGTGTTTCCCAACATTTCACCATACATTTGTTTCATAGAGAATTCAACAAATTCAACTTTATACCAAGGATCAAGGATTGTAGCAAAAAAAAAAAAATAACTGAGTTCATTTTCTCTAGATCTCCCCAATACTTATCAAATTTCTGCTTCATGTTGTTGCCCATGTTCTTAATAGATAGATCAGAAGATGATTGCATCTCAACAAGCATGCAATTAAATCACAAATTTTAGAAAAGAAGCTATTTGTAGTCACATAATTTGAACCAAATATTCTTAGTGTGATTTCATAGAAAAGCTTCAACATATCAACCATTTGTTTAACATATAGCCAATCAAGAAAATCTGGAATTTCATCCCCTAAATCATGTCTATAAGAAGATTCAGTTTCTTCATATATATCAAAAGTCTTCTGAAATAAGTAGGCAGTTTTAAGTATTAAGTAGGTGGAATTCCACCGGGTAGGGACATCAAGAGACAATGAGCATTTGGACTTAATCCCTAGCAGATCAAACAACTCTTTAAATTTTCTCAACCTAGAAGGTGAGTTTCTTATGTATCTAACTGACTCCCTTACTTTTTTAACATATGTATTTACTTCTTTTAAGCCATCATTCATAATAAGGTTCAAGATGTGAGCTATACATCTCATATAAAGAAAATTCAGTCTAACAGCAGAGGCACCCTAACTTAACATTTTCTTTCTAAAATACCCCACAACAATGTCATTAATGGATGCATTATCCATTGTGACTGAGAACACATTTCTAATTCCCCACTCAATCAAACAATTCTCTAATGCCTTACAGATGTATTCCCCCTTATGAGAGGTAACAGGGACAAAAGATATTATCTGTTTGTGCAAATTCCACCCATCATCAATATAGTGAGCAGTCACACACATATAATTGATTCTTTGATTTGATGTCCAAGAATCAGTTGTGATATTGAATCTTTAACAGTGTGACTTAAAGTTATTTTTAAGCTTAAGCCTCTCATTAGAAAATATGGTATAACAGTCCCTCCTTATAGTCCATCTAGATGGTATCTTAAAGTGAGGACAAGCAGCAAACATGAACTTCTTAAAACCTCCCCCTTCTACAAATTTAAATGGTAATTCATCTATAATTACCATTTCTACAAGTGAATTTCTAATAGTTTCTTGCTCAAATTTCCAACTCCTTAAGACAGCAGACTCAATATTTTCATTTTCAGGTGCATGTGTTCCTACCCCAGTAGGTTGCAAAGTTAATAATGACTACCTAACATCTAAAGAATGTGGAAATTTCAAACAAGTCATGATATGGTTTTTTAATGATGAAATGCCATGTTTTTTAGAATGAGCATTATATTTGGAAGCATAATAAATACATTTACCCTTGATGACAACACCATTCTTGTCTTTAATTCTCTCAAAGAATTGCCAAACTTTGGATTTTGGTTTAGTCTCCTTTCATTTTTTAGCAACAACTTTAGGCACAGGCTCAGTCTGTGTCTGCTCAGCAGCAGGAACACTTGGGGCTTCTACCAGCACCTCAGGGTTCGAATCAATGGCATTGTTATTGCCACTGGTAGTGGCCATCTCCATTAATGACATAAAACAGAAACGAAAACCAGAATTAGTTCACAGGGATAAAAAAATTTATTTTACACATCACAATCTCACGTAAAAAAAAAATTAAGTGACTTCTCAATACCTTTATATTGCTGCTAAGGCAATATTGAGAATTCGAGATCACAGTGAGGCAGTGACTGCTTCCACCCTTTTATTTGGAAAGTTATAAAGTTATAACTTAATTTGTAAAAGCTTATGCTTCCACCCCTTTATTTTTGTTATAACTTTATGCTTCCACCACTTTTATTTTTTAGGAACTTTATAACTTTAGAAACATACACAGGACAAAACACCAACAAAAAAAAAGTTATTTACACATTAATAGAATCCAATAATCAATATTAACAATAAATCAGTAAATAATAAATATGAACAAAAATTACACATATATAATTTTTGAAAAAACTAACAAACAAAATCCATTAATCTTTTGTAAAATTAAACACATTTAATCTAAAAATCCAATAATACACAGATCAAAAACGATAAAAAAAATAAAAACTATTTTGTTTCAAATGAAAAAAATTACTTTTACAACTTTTAATTAAAACAATTATAGATCTATAAATATAAATATTTTTTGTTTACATGCATGTTACACAGATGAAAAAATGATAAAAACATTATAATTTTTCCCAAAAAATAAAAATTTATCACAAAGAAGTACAAAACAATTATCATCGACCACAGATCTAAACATATAACATATATATAACAAAAAAAATTACACATATCACAAAAATTTTCAAAAAATAAAAATTTTCACAAATAAAAAAAAATTATCATTGAACGTAGATCTAAAATTATAACATATATACAACAAAAACTTTTACACAGATCAATAATAAATTTAAAAAAAAAATTATCATCGACCACATAACAATAAATATAACATAAATCAAAGGACATATTGTACACAGATCATATAAAGATACTCATATAATATATTTATAAAAAATATATACTATATTTGTATAAAAATTAAATTTTATACAAATAACCACAAGAAATTGTGAAAATATAAAAAATCCAACACAGGAATGACAAGATCTTTAATGTATTACCATTAATAAACAGATCGTCAATCGAGATGGTGATCTGTTAAAAAAAATCACTGCGATTTCAAAAACGTGAAAGGAGACTAAACTGAGATTAAGAGAACAGAGGAGAGAAAGATGAAGATCAAGAGTCGCTAGGGTTTCTTTGAGGTTCAGAAGAGACATAAGGGTTAGAGGAGTAAAAGAGATGCTTTATTAAGAAGAGAGAGGATAGAGGAAATGAAGGCTCTAAAAGAACGGTGGAAGAGAGGAGAAGTGTAAAATGAAGGGAAGTAAAGGGAACTAGGGTTTTATGTGTATATATATATATATATATATATATATATACTAACCCTAGTTCTAAACGGCGTCGTTTTAATAAAGTCCAAATATCGAAAATTCGGGCGGGTCAGGGAATAAAATACCTTCCCCGATCCGTCACCTGAAAACCGAAAAACCATCAAATCCTCACCTGAACTGAATCACCTCTCCACTCTGCAGCCGAACTGGTCACACTTCTCGGGTCAAGTTGGGTCGAAAACTCAGATACGGTCGGTTCTTGCTCACCCCTAAACACAAGCATTAAATAAATTCGGGGCATACAAGTGTGATGAATGATATAAGTTGACATGATGCAATCCTGAGATTCATGCAAGTATACTAGTGATGCATGCCGAGGTGCATGCAAATATGCATATAGAAGATCTAAAAATGAACACACACATGATAGTGACATGCATCAAGCAAGTGATATGCATAAAAGCACATGGATGAATGAAAATGCAACAATGCAAAGAAGTAGAAGTAGAGATATAATGTAGTATTTATAGTATAGTTTAAATAAGAGTAAAGAAAGGTTAGTATAGTCAAGAGAGCAATAGTAGTTGGCAAATTGATAAATTGACACTATAGATAACAAGGATCAAGATTCTAATTAGACTTAAGACATCAAATAAACACTAATTGCATTTAGAAGTAAAATTGACTCGCAAATTAACAACAATACATGAAAACCCCTAAATTGACTTAATCATAGCATAAAACATGTAAATTGAGATTCATAATAAAAAATACACTCAAAATGACTCACAAATGATAAAAACACTAAAAGGACCATGAATTAAACAAACAATGTTAATGTGATAACAAATCACCAATTAAAGCAATAAAACCCTTATCATCAACAACAAGACTCTACCTCATATTATACAACAATCAAAGTAAGAATCAAAATCAAAATTAGTCACAAATCATAAGGAAAATTAACAAAACAACTGAAAAAAAAAATAAATAACAAGTCACTCAAACACTAAAAAGCACAATCATAATCATTATTCAAAGGTAAGAACAAGGATCACACTTGAAAACTTTCAAAGAAGAGTTTGAAGAGTTGAAAAGGAAATCAAAATAAAATCATTTTAAAATAGAAAATAATGTTAAAATACATCAATTCCATCATCTTAGGATTTTAGGGAAGGGTTAGAATGATGTTTTAGCAAGTGTGAACCCTAAAAACCATCATCAAAGTCATTTAGATCGTTGAAGGACCAATGGCCAATTTAGGGGCTTGAAGAGCTAGATTTGGCTCACCATTAGCTGGTTTGGTTAGCCTCGATAGCTAACCAAAAATGATGAATAACCGGTCCTATTGTTCATGAGGCAAAACCGGCTGTTCATCACTGTAGGCCCGAATTTTCACATTTTTTCAATAAAAAATCAAAATTAGAGCACTAAACCCTAGAATTCAGATGAGAATCAATGAGAATGATGTTATTGAAAGTGATTAGCCTCAGAATTTGGGCAAAAAATCACCAAAAAATAACAATTGATTGAAGATAATTGAAGTAGGAGTTGAAAGGTTAAATGTAGCTTTTAATGAGTTTGGGTGTAGATTTTGGTTTTGATTTGAAAGGAATGGATTTGCAGGAGCTTGGTTATGATTTTGAGTGTTTGGTTTTGATTTTTTTGAAAGGAATTAAAAAAAAATAGAGAGAAATTAGAGCTAGAGCAATTTTGGCATTATTTTGCCTTAAGTTTTCTAATTTCTTCCTAATTTTCTAAGGCTTTTTTTAAGAGAATTTAGGGGATAATTCTTGGTTTTTATGCTGGAGAATTTTCTCTCTTTTGGAAGTGGTTTTAAAGCCTCCTAAAGATTTCGTTAAAACTTCTATTTATAGGCAAACAAGGGTAGTAGCATTTAGTGTAAATAAGTGACACTTTTTGAGGTTTATTATGTAATACTATATCGCCTTCCTTTACAAGCTTGACACTCGTTCTAGTATATTCTGAATTTGAAATATTCCAAACTTGGTAAGCACATTTTTTGACAAGTGTCCTTTTTGGATAAGGATGAGTGAGGTGGATAGTTGTGGGGCTCGATTTGACCACCAGAGGTCAAAATTTGAATTTTTGTTAAATATGACCCAATAACATACTAAAATTTTAGAAGACAGTTTCAAACTGAAATTCAACCCCAGGAGCTCAATTTGACTACTGAAAAGTCCTGTTGACCAAAGATTGACTTTTATTCTCAGGCTTCTAAAGGTTAAACTCTAGCTTCATAAATCAAAACCAGACTAAAAACTATATAAAACATATTATAAACAGTCCTTACTTAGGACTGTACTTATTAGTTTAGAAGATATGACTCGGGTAGACTTCTTTCTCACTATTCTTCTCAAACCTCTTTCTCAATACAAAAAGGGGGTTTGGTTAAGGTTCGATCAGGGTTTGTTTAGGTCTTGAAAAGGTATAATTGGTAATTGGGTAAGGTTTTAGTGGTTGGGTTGGTCTTAAAGTGGCTTGAATGTCACTTCTCTTCATC
>CATIWK010528798.1:0-18039 GCA_949634005.1 Mallotus japonicus
GGCCTGCTAGGAAATACAAATATGGGCTTGAGGCCCATTATTGGAGATGGAGTCGCCACCCGGATGAAATCCGAGACACACTTATAGCAACTAGATTCCACGAAGGTACCCAGAAGCCGTCTTCAGAGATTGGGTTCGAAAACTGGGTATGGGCTTGGAATGCCCACCCAACCTTACAGTTGGCCTCCGTTTGTGTTTTATAATTTATTACCTTTAATTATTAAATAATTTCCTCATTTAATGTTGATCACACATGCTTCCACTTTTACAATTTACTAACTTTGCACATTAGTCTCATTTGCTTACTTATTACCTTAGCAATTGAACAAATAATGGAAAGAATATTACAATAATTCATTCAATACAAATGGGGGAGGGATTAAGGATTACAAATCTTTGTACAATTATTATAATAATTGCTCAAATAAACCTCTCAAAAACTAATTAATTCACTAATTAAATAGTGATTAGAAATCACTAAAAGCCTACAACAAACATGGTTAATTTCACATTCAAAATAAGCAATATATATTCACATAATGATAACTCAAATCACATTTACATGAAAGTAGACATGGGTTCACGTAAAGCATGGATTAATCACTTAGATAAATCATCATTTAAATAAGTTAAACGTGTGACAAATACATGAAAGATTAAATACTAGACATTGCACGTGTATAAGATACAGAAAACATACAAAAAGTAAACCAAATATATACTACAATGAAACAGAATCGTACATGATTCTGGTAGAGAGGTGATCGCCTCAACGATGAGGCAATCGCCTCAACGTGAAGAGGCGGCTCCTCCTCAACAGGGGAGACAGTACATAATTACATATTTCCTTAGATGCTAAGCAATTCGAATCTATATGCAAATCAACATAAACCAGGGGCTCAAAACTTAAAAATTCACATATTCAGATGATCATGCTTTTATATAACATCAAAGAAGCAATAAATACTCAAAATAAACCAAAAATCTAACAATTTATGATTTTTATATAAAATAAAGAATTTAAAGCTTAAAATTGAGAATTCTCACTAGATGAAGAACTTCTGGAGCTCCTAACTCAGCCCTCAGAGTTTGTTTGATGATTGAATGCAAGGAAGACTCCTTCTCCTTCAAAGAAATGGTTTCCTAAACTCAAAGACCACCTCCTTCCTTCTTTTCTCTTCTTTTTTTTTTCTTAAGAACTCCTTTTCTCTTTTTTTTTCCTCTGAATCAATGCCCCCCCCCCATCCCTCTAAAAATCAACCTAAAGCTTTACTTAAGCTCTCTCTCTTTTCTCTTTCTAATTTCCTAAAAATTTAGGTTTAATTTCCACCAAGTATTTCTCATCATTGCTCTTCTCTTTTCAGCTCATTTTGGCCTTAAAAGTCTTTGTTTTTGTTCAAAACGCAGCTGGAGAAGTGTGGTAGATTTGAGTTAAATGCAGTAATAAATAGCATTTATTGCTACAGGGGACAGGTATGATGAGGCGGCGCCTTATCACTGTCCAGGGTGTAGAGGCGATCGCCTCTTCTCCCAGGTTTGGGCCTAAAATGCTTGGATCTGGGCTTTGAGGCTTAACGGGCTTAGGCTGGGTCAGGTGTTTCGGGCTAGGCTTGAAGAATTTGGGTTAGGTTCAAGCTTTCGGATCTATTCTAAGAAGATTCCGGACTCTTCTTGCATTCGAGATAGGGACTTTCTCATCACCGTGTTTTCGTTAAGAGCCCAAATCGAGGGTGTCTACACTATTGTATCTGCAGAAATTGATAAGTTAAAAACTGCAGGCTTCATAAGGGAAATTTCTTACCCTGGATGGTTGGCCAATATAGTATTGGTCAAAAAGCCTAATGGCAAATGGTGAATCTGTGTCAATTTCACATATCTGAATAAAGCATGTCCAAAAGATTATTATCCTCTTCCTAACATAGACCAACTAGTTGATTCTACTGCAGATCATAAAATCTACAGCTTTGTAAATGCATTTGTTGAATATCATCAAATCATAATGTGCAAGGAGGATCAAGCCAAAACGTCCTTTATCACTAACAAAGGCATATATTGTTATCAGGTCATTCCTTTCGGCCTGAAGAATGCTAGAGCTACTTACCAAAGATTGGTGAACATGATATTCAAGGAGATGATAGGAAGATCTGTGGAAGTATGTATGGATGACATAATCATCAAAAGCCTGAAAGTGAAAGATTATGCCAGAGATCTAAGCCAAGTGTTTGAAGTACTCTCAAAGCATGAGATGAAATTAAACTCAAATAAATGTGTCTTTGGTATGAAAGCAGACAAATTTTTAGGCTTTATGGTGTCACAAAGGGGTATAAAAGAGAATCTAGAGAAAATTCATCCTATCGTCAACATGACACCTCGAAGAACAATCAACGAAGTCTAAAAGTTGAACGGAAGAATTACAGCCTTAAGAAGGTTCATCAGCTGTTCAGCCAAAAGATGCATGTGCTTTTTCCAAGCATTAAAAGACCTGAAGAACTTCAGGTAGACAGATGAGTATCAATAGGCTTTTGAAGACCTGAAGAATTTCCTCAGCTTCCCAACTCTATTAAACAGACCTAACCAAGGTGAAGTTTTGTACTTGTACTTATCTACCACTAATGATGCTAATGCCTCGGCGTTGGTTAGGAAGGAGGATAATGAACAAATGCCCATCTGTACATGTCCAAAGTCTTAAAAGGTACTGAGCAGCGGTACCCGATCATTGAAAAGATAGCATATGCGGTCGTTATCTCTACAGCTAGACTCATACCCTACTTTCAAGCACATACAATTGTTGTTAGAATTGATCTACCACTGCAGAAGGTGCTGCAAAAGGCTAAAACCTCTGGAAGGTTTATAGAATGGGAAATCAGTCTTGAAGAATTTGACATTCGGTATGAACTAAGGAAGGCACTGAAGGCCAAGGTTTCTATAGGACTTTATGGCAGAAATGTCAGACATACAGAAAGAAGCCATAGAGTAGCAGGCATCAAATAAACGAGAATGGAAGCTTTATGTAAATGGAGCTGTGGGTTCCAAAAGAATTGGTGCAGACATTGTTCTTCAAGGCCCATAATGGGTAAAAATAGAATACATGGTACGTCTTAACTTTCCTGCCATAAATAATGCTACAGAATATGAAGCCCTTATTATAGGACTATCTATAGCTAAGGAAGTACATTAAAAATGCTTGGTGATACATTCTAACTCTCAACTTGTGGCCAATCACATAAAGGGAAACTTTTCTGCGAAAGAGCCATAAATGATAAAATATTTAATAAAAGTTAAACAATTGCCATAGGAAATGGAAAAAGATGCAGGAGAATGGATCCTAGAGTAAATACCTAAGGCTAGCAATATGGAGGCATATACTTTGGCAAAGATTGCAGCCTTAGATGCACAACCCCCTAAAGGTGTTTTCAAAGAAATCATATGGCAACGAAGCATGAAAGAGCAACAGGTTCTTGTAATAGTTACTGAAGATAATTGGATGACTCCTCTAATCAAATACCTGTCTGAAGGTATTCTTCATACAGAAGATAGAGAGGCTAAG
This sequence comes from Mallotus japonicus, assembly GCA_949634005.1. Taxonomy (NCBI): domain Eukaryota; kingdom Viridiplantae; phylum Streptophyta; class Magnoliopsida; order Malpighiales; family Euphorbiaceae; genus Mallotus; species Mallotus japonicus. Next base: position 3,548 of record CATIWK010528798.1, read on the forward strand.
AAAATTATTCATAAATTTGAAAACTATTCTTTTCTTGATGGAATTTTGTATAAAAGATCTTATAACCAACCATGGTTGAGATGTATCTCTACAGATGAAGGCACCTATATGTTAACAGAAATACATTAAGGCATCTGCTGAGCTCATAAAGCTGCAGACTTTTTAGCAAGAAAAGTAACTCTGCGAAGGTACTTTTGGCCCACAGTGCTTAATGATGCCAAAGACCTTGTCAAAAGATGTGAAAAATGCTAAAGCTTCAACAGAGTAATACATCAGCCTATGGCAAATCAAAGGCCTATAGGCAGTGCCTAGCCTTTCGCTCAGTGGGGTATGGACATCTTAAGTCCTTTCCTAATTGCCACAGGTCAAAGAAATTTCTGGTGGTAGCCATAGATCACTTCACCAAATGGGTGGAAGATGAACCTTTAGCCACTATCACACTAGGTAAAATCAAAGACTTTTTCTATAAAAGCATTATTTGCAGATTTGGCATACCTCACGTGTTAATCACGGATAATGGAAAGCAATTTGATTGTGAGGATTTCAGGAATTTTTATGTTGATCTTAACATAGAATTACGTTTCTCCTCTGTAGCCCATTTGTAAACCAATGGAATGGCAGAAGTTACCAATTGTACTATTCTTCAAGGCCTTAAGAAAAGGCTAGATCAAGCTAAAGGATTGTGGGTAGATGAGTTGTATAACGTCATATGGGCTTACAGAACCACACCTCGAGCTTCCATAGGCAAAACACCTTTCTCATTAACTTATGGAATTGAAGCAGTTATACTTATAGAGTTTGAAGTCCTAAATTACCGAGTCATGCATTTTCATGAGCTGAAGAATGAAAAAGCTTTGAAGGTAAACTTAGACCTTCTGAAGGCAAAGCAAGAACAAGAAGTAGTTCGAATGGCAGCCTACAGGTAGAAAATGGAAAAGTATCACAATCAAAAGTAAAAAAGAGAAGCTTTACTGAAGGTGATTTGGTGATAAGAAAAATAGAAATAACCAAAGGAGACGCAGGCACTGGGAAGTTAGGAGCTAATTGGGAAGGTCCCTACAAGACTATCAAAGTGATAGAACCTAACATCTACAAACTTTAGAACATGGAAGGAAGAGAGCTGCCAAGAACTTGGAATGTGGAAAACCTCAAAAAGTACTTTCAGTAAATTATCTTTGGATTAAAATAGTAGCTTTGAATTGTTCATGTCTTTAATACGTTCCTATAGGTTGGTGAGAGTAACCTTAAGTTTTTGTTTTGAGTTCCCTAAAGTAAGGTTGATTTAACCTTATAGTTATTTTCAATTCCCTAAAAGGAAAAATTATTTCTAAGTCATAATGTAAATACATTTGATTATCAATGAAAGTATCTTTTTCTTGATCTTTTGGTCCACAAATATTTATGTTTTTAAGTTATACAGCTCAAGGTAAAAGTATACGTTTAATTGGTGGAAGATACTTTACCGCCATAGGTAATAGCCTGTGAGTATTTTTGGCCCCTTGTGTGCACATAAGTAGGCCACCATAGATAACTCCCTATGAGATTAAAATAATTAGAAAGGAGCTTAAGGCAAACAATATGCCTACTAAAATAACAGATGAAAATTATTTAAACTTATAGTACTGCTGAAGGATAAACCTACAAACATATTATAAACCTAAAGAAATTTAAAACATAAAGTTCAAAAGCATCAAATGCATTGCACCAATTAAAGCATCTAGATAAAAACCAATGGCAAATATAACACTGCAAATATTATTCATAATTTCAAAAGAAATATAAAGAAATCATAGGGCATGATTGTTGCTAGAATCTGCATCGACAATGTCTTTGCCATCTCCAGCTTCTAGCTCTCCTTTGTCTGGAAGATCAACTTCATCCACAAAACCAAAATCACCCTCAGGAAAATGCTTTTGACACTTTAAAACAATCCTTGCCTTATAGTCATCAAAGGTTTGCAGCAGGTGTTTTGTTGCGGTAGCTTCTTGTCGTTTGGCTTGATCAAACTCCCTGAGTAAAAAAGCTTCCTTTTGTTCAAATATTGTAGCCTTTTTAACGGTAGTAGATAGCTCCTCCTCCAGGCTTCCAATCCTTTTCTTAAAGCTTTTTCTTGTTTCTTCTCTAGATCTATCTTTTGCATGTTCACCTCAGCCGTAAGATTGCCAATCTCACTTTTGTATGCGTGTGATCTTTCAACAAGTAAGGAGAAGGAGTTTAACACCTGTAATTAAATCAAGATATTAGATTTCAAAAATTATAGAACATTACAAATAAAAGTATGCATATAATAACCTGTAAAAGTTGGCATCTCCCAGAATTGATAAAGTCTGTATCCTGTTGGATAGAAAGCTCAGACTTATCTTATGGTAGCAGCGAAAAGGCTAAAATTGTGCCAGTAACCGGTAATATGCATACATAAGCCTTTGGACCATACTGCTTGTGCAGAGAAGAATGAACCTTTGAGACCAAAATTGCTTTAGAAGAAACTATTTTATCTAAACTCTCGAAAAGTTCCATCTTTAACTTTTTTGAAGGAGGCAGACTTAAAGACAAATCCTTTGCAGGATCAAAAGTAACATCTTGAGGACTTGTTAAAGCATCTTCTTTTAAAAAATGGTCTTTTCAGACCCTTTAGGAACTTGAGTAGTTAAAATAACACCTGAAGCCTTTCGCAGCTTTCGTATCTCGTTAAGCTTATGGATTAACACTTGATGAATATAATAAATTAATACATTTCTCCTAAAGAAACACAGAGAAGAAGTGAAAATACCATCATCAGTAGGGTAACTTTTCTTTTTCCCTTCCCTGGATCTATCATGTTACCAAGACGAATTATTACCTTAATCAAGGCACAAGCATCTATAAGCCTGGGTTGTGATAACTTTATAAAAGACTTAATAATCTCTGAGTCTCCCTTCTCCAAGGCAAGCTCCTTTCCTGAATCATAGGATGTAGTTCATCCAGTACTAAACTTCCAATCGACATCACTCTCTAAAATGAAAAATTTTTCTTTCCAATATTTTTGGGTATAAGGAAGTTTGCTAAAAAGCCCTTTAGAATGAGGGAGAAGAAAAGGAGGAATTTCTCAGTCAACAAGGGTGTAAAGTGACTTGATGATCCTATAATGAATAGGAATTTTGTACTCTGCAGACAGTAGACCCAAACCTACAACTATCCTCCAACTATTTGGGTTTAATTAACTTAAGGTAATGTTAAACTTTTTCAACACATAAACATAAAATAGGGAAAAAGGAAACCTCACCCCTGCCTTAGGCCAAGATCATCATAAATCCTAATTGAGGAACCTGGAACATGCATCCTATAATAAGAAGGAATCAAATAGGTTTTTCTCAGCATCTCTAAGTCACTTACATCTAAAATAGAGGGGAAATCCATAGCTGCAGGACCCCTAATAGAACCAACAGTATCATTGGCCTTTTCACCAACCTCCGTAGAACTAGATTGAACCCTAGATCCACCACAAAGGCGAGATCTGGTTATGTTGGCAAGCCCAAGGGGGAAGAAACCCCTAGTGACTCTATTTCTACCATACCTAAACTATCAAAAGAGGAGGAAGAGGAAGGCAATTTATAGTGTCAGCCATGAATAAAAAAAAAGAGAAAGAAAAAGAAGAAAGAACTTACAGTTCAGGGCAAGACGAGAAAGGATTTTTCTCTCTAAGGAAAACACTTTTTTCTCCCTTCTGCAAATACAAAGTAGTATTGAAAAGTAACAATTTTGCAGTAAATAAGTCTTTTAAAGACTGTCTGCCTTTGATACGCGTGGCGGTTTAAATTTAAAATTTGAAATGACAACCTATCGCGATAATCGATAAATTTAAAATTCAAATTTTCGTTATCTGTGACGGGTGGCAAGAGGATAGGTAGTAAGTAACTGACACAAGGCTTCCTGTAGTAATACAACTTAAACGTTTATCTCAACAAAAGTGGTAGATAAAATAGTTTGTCACTTGCAGAATTACAAACACAAGTTACGGCGCTTCGAGCTTGCGAAACTTAATCCGAGAAAATAGGATTTTTCAAAAATAATAATAATAATAAATAATGATAAACAAAAAAAATGAGGAAGGAAAATAGCCAAACAAAAAAAGGAGATTTTTTTTCTTTTTGGGTGGGGGACATTTGATAAAAAAAAAAATTCAACTCTTATAAATAAGGGTCAAAGTCCTAGTCAAACGCTGAGTCAGCAGAGCTCATACCCTACCTTCAACCTGAAACTACCCACAGATAAGATAACCTGCGGCATGAAGCCTGCGGAACATGAAGGTCACCCACTTTCCCCATTAACTCCACTAACGGACTCATTCTTATTTTTACTCTAACATGTTGGCACTACTTCCACTTACCCGAGAATCTCTCTACAGATGGTAAGTACTTTGCATTATATAGAGTCCTAATCCAACAAGGTAAATCATATTATATCCAATCATTTAATTCTTTTTTACTTTCAAATACCTTTCTAACTTAATCATCGGAGTGGGATCATCAGGATCCCACTTGGTCCCATTATTACTTTTCTTCTTTTGCAGAGCAAACCCCACAACCAATTACAATTCATCATTCCCATTAAAGTAGGAGCTCAATGAGACCCCTTTTATCAGTTAGTATCTGTTAAAATTAATTTTTTATTAATTTATAGAACTTAATTGTACTAAAAAAAGTTACATGATTTTATTGTACTAAGTAAAGGTCCAATATGTCTAAATTTCTAAAATAGAAATTCTAATTTGAGACAAAAAATATATATATATATAGTCCAATGTGAAATTAGGACAAAATATGGAGGTCCAATTTGCACCTTTTACCTAAAATTTTTCGATATAATATGGTTGTAGAAATTTTTTAATTTTTGAATTTCTTCTACCATGCATATTCCTGGATAATAGATTGCAAGGTTATATGTTTTTCTTCTAATTTTTAAATGAAACAAGAAATAAATAAATTTATGGTTTATCAATGAGTTTCATTATGTGTATACCGCATTTCAAAAAGAAGTTTTTCATCAATAGTTCATGGAAAAAAAAAACTAATGATATTAGCTGATTTTGGCAGTAAATGGGAAAAAAATACATTACATTAAAATTAATAATATCAATAAAAAAAATTATAGATTGTAAGTTAAGTAGCTAAATGGTAAAAATTTTTTTAAGATATTAAAAAATTATGGATGCAATTCCTAACACCATGCGTGATAAAAATTTTCTATAGTATTAAAAATTATATATATATATATATATATATAGAACTTAAAATATAAATAAAAGCACAAAGTATAATGCACTTTTTATATCCATCCTTAAAAAAATTTCGACTGTTATTTATTTATTTTTGTAATTTTTAAAAGTAAAAAAAATTATGTCAAAGTATAAGAACTATTATTGTTGGATAGGGGATTAAATAGACGGAAATTTGAAAGTATAAGTGAATAAGTAAACCAGGAAAAGTTTAGGGGGCTAAAATGAGCTTTTGTTGGGTAGCAATTAGCATATATTTCTCATCCAGAGATGGAGAGAGCAATAAGAGTTGGGAAGAAGGAAGGCCATGGCAGTAGCTGCAGAGGTTCACATGAATTTATTATTTGCAAGAAGGGGTGCTCAATTATTGTATAAGCCACAAAGGAAACCTCTCAGACCCAGTCATCCCACAAAGAAGTTGAAGCCAAATTTCATATTCAGCAACAATCTCACTGCTAATCGTACCATAATCAGTTGCTGCAGTACCATTACCAGCAGCAGTAGTTGTGGCAAAGCATTGGAGGCAGAAGAGATAAGGAAGCAGTACAAAAAGTGGCTGTGGAAGGGACAGTACTCAATCAATTACTTTGTTTCTGAGAATTCCAAATCTCCTGGCCCTCCTCTTCTTCTTGTTCATGGCTTTGGTGCCTCCATTCCCCATTGGCGAAGGTCACTAACTTCCTCTCTCTCTCTCTCTCTCTCTATATTCTTTTGCAGTTAATTATCATATATTGAATTCACGTAATTCAGGTTAGCCACACAATTGTTATCTACCTCTTGACCCAAAACCTTTAAGGCACTAGGCTTATGGGTTCTTCTCACTTATATATTCCTCACGCTCATGTCTTTCTAATGTGGATTTCTATTCACACTTATGCCAGTATGCTTAATAAGTGAGAAAAGGTATGGAAGTATCGAACTTGTGCCTATATTTTCTTGCTTATACATTCATGGCTTTTCCAGGAATATTGCTACATTGGCACAAAGTTACACTGTCTACGCTATTGACCTTCTTGGCTTTGGTGCTTCAGATAAGCCAAAAGGTTTTTCATACACCATGGAGGCATGGGCGCAGGTACTGATTTATCCAACTCGTGAAAATCACTATCATTATGTTTGAAAAAATTTCACTTGTGGTATTGTGTACAGTTAATTTTGGATTTCATGGAAGAAGTCATTCAGGAGCCAACAGTGCTCATAGGGAACTCCGTTGGAAGTCTTGCTTGCGTAATTGCAACTTCAGGTTGGTGAATGCGCGCCGCTGCTGAACAACAAAATTACTGCTGTGTGCCTAGTTGGGCATATGGAAGCTACGGTTTTCCCCCACTAACTCCCTTTTTTTTTTTTTTTTTAAATACGCTCTATGCTACCAGAATCCAGTCAAACTTTGGTTCGAGGACTTGTGCTGTTGAATTGTGCTGGTGGCATGAACAACAAGGCGATTGTTGATGATTGGAGGATCAAGCTGTTGCTGCCCTTGCTTTGGCTGGTTGATTTTCTATTGAAGCAACGAGCAATTGCTTCAGCAATCTTTGAGCGTGTAAAACAGAGGTATTCTTGTATTCATTTCAGCTGACAGGTACTACGAAACAAAATCCTTGTATAAAAGTGATACATTCTTCTAAACGGGTGTGGCTTATGCAGAGATACACTGAGGAATGTTTTATTGTCTGTTTATGGAAATAAGAAGTCTGTAGATGATGAACTTGTAGAGGTACTTCTAACTCTCAATCAATTAGTACCATTATTCTTGTGTAATGGAACATTTGATAAGGATTGTGTCTTGTAACATGAGAACTACAGATCATTAGAGGACCTGCAAATGATGAAGGGGCACTTGATGCTTTTGTTTCCATAGTGACAGGGCCACCAGGGCCAAACCCAGTGAAGTTGATGCCAAGAATTTCCATACCTGTTCTAGTTCTATGGGGTGATGAGGACCCATTCACACCTATAGATGGGCCTGTTGGTAAATTTTTCTCTTCTCTTCCTTCACAATTGTCAAATGTTACTCTTTATGTATTGGAAGGGGTTGGACATTGTCCCCATGATGACAAACCTGACTTAGTCCATGAAAATCTGCTTCCTTGGCTGTCCCAAGTTTCTGCTTTATGAACGCCATTTTGTGTGTTTCCAACAATTCATTCTACATAAGTTTATATAATGAGCAATCAATTTGCTCAAGACTTGTGGAAAATAACAAAGGATTTCTCATGGAAAGGGGAAATAAATTGCTTACAACTTTTCACAATTCTGTGTTCTAGAATAGACGGCCTCCATTTATTTTGGTTGGTTTACATTACAGAATAGTAATGTTTAGTTGTGTAATAACTTTCTTAGCATAAATGTCACATTTAGTTAAAGTGAAATTGAGATTGTAGAACAGCAATTTCCTAAAATTTATACCTGTTTGTTTACTAGCACTGCTCCACTGTTAATATAATTTTTTTTTTTTTTACATTTGATGTTTTTACTGGTGGAATGTGGCTAAAATAAAAGTTTAAAGGTGCAATGAAAAAATAATTTAATCATGAAATAGATCCTATTGAAATTTAAAAATAAGGAAAAATGATATATCCCATCATCAATTCTAGGCCAATCATCAATTAAATCCTTTTTTAAATGTTATTTTAATTTGCTCTTTCAATTTTATAAATTATGTTAATTTTATCCAATTTTATTTTAAGGATCTAATTTTTTCTAAATTAATTTTAGATCCCTATAAAATAAATTTGACAGTTATTCAATTTTCTTATTTTATAAGAAAAATAAAATTTGAAAAATAGTTTCAAGTTTTAATTTTACCATTTTTGAAATAAATTTAACATTAATTTTATTTATATAAAATTTAAATTTTATGTGTCAATTAAAAATAATAAGAAAAAAGAGATAACTTGTGAATCAATTTATTATATACACTAAAATTAATAAATATAAAAATAAATAAAGTAAGTACTTTTAACTATCACTATAAATAATAATAAAATTTTAATTTTTTAATTTTTCTTATTTTCAGAAAAATTAAATTTTTTTATATTCTTGACTAATATTTTTACTATCTCAAAATTTTCTCTTTTTTTTTTTATTTTATACTTTTCTGGTTTGACCTCTATTAGAAAATTTTCTAAATAATGTGGTTAAAAGTGAAGAAGTAAATTTTAAAATAGTTGAAATTTAAGAATTTTTAGTGAAAATTAAAAATTTATGAAAATGTTTAGAAATTAATTTTTAAATATATGTCAAGAGTGACAAAATTAGAATTTAAAAATATTTTCTTATATTTTTTTCTTATATGAAAAATAGGATAAAAAATTAATAAATGTCAAAATTATTTTATAGAGATCTAAAAGTAATTTTTTAAAATACAATTAAGTCCTTCAAATAAAATTGAATAGAATTGACACAATTTATAAAGTTGAAGAAGCAAATTGAATTAATTTTTAAAGTAGAATTCAATTGATAATTGGCTTAAAATTTAGGATAAAACTTATGATTTTCTCTAAAAATAATGGAAGTTTAGGTTAGAATGGCTATTCATTTTAGACATATATATATATATATGGCTGAGCACGGTCCGGTGCAATCTGGAGATTTGAAAATATCCAAGATTGGATTGAAAATTGGAGATTTGAAAATATTGAGAACTAGTACTAGAACTGGAACTAAAAATCTGTCTTGTATTGTAACTAAAAATCTGTCTTGTATTGTTCCAAAATTTTGGAACAATACAATTCGAAGATCAGATATTTCAATCCAATATAGTTCAATCCAAAATAGAACAGAGATTCGGAGAATTATATAATATACATTATTTTCTTAAATCTTTAAACATCAATAAAACTTGAAATTTTATTAAATATACCTGCATCAGTTCAATATAAACTTCAATATAATTTTATAACTCATGTCCAACAAATAAAGCTCAACATAACTAATAAATCCAAATCTAAATTTAGTTTTACACAACTAAATCCAACACAACTTATACAAATCTAATTGCAAAAACAATATAGCCTATAATAAGTCAATAACAACCAGTAACGAATATTAATTAAATAATATTCATAAAATTCTTTGGTCAAATGTAATTAATATTAGTTAAATGATATTTGTAAAAGAATATTAGTTAATTCTTTTTCTTTAGACAAATATTAGTTAATTATTTTATTTTATTATTTTTAATAAAAGAATTTATATTTTAATTATAATATTAGCATTATTTATTTAAAATTAGTTAAGTAATATTTATATTATTTATATAATAAATTTATTTGTATAACTTATATATTATAAATATATAAATAAATAAATTTCGGCTATTTCGGTACAATACAGTTCAGTACAATTCGGTCCAGTTCTTATTCCGAATATTTATAAATATTCAGAACCGTACCAAAAATTTTTTTATCGATCCAGTTCGGTTCAAATAAAATAAAAAAGTCAACAGTCCAATCCAGTTCCGGAGATTTTGGTTCGGTTATTCAATTCCATTCGGATATTTTAATCTCCATTTTCCGCATTATATATATATATGTGTGTGTGTGTGTGTGCATTTTTATAATTCTTGACTTGTAATTTTTTAATATTATTTTTTATGTATAATTTTTATCATTTTGTGTTGTAAACGAATTAGGTAGATTTAACTCTTTTAATCTATTTTTTAGTGTGTCATAAATCTATTGAACCATTTTTAACCTCAACACATTTATACCAAAACCAAAATTTGTTAACTTATCATCTCGTATCATTTAAATAAATTGTATCATAAATTATGAAGAACAGAATATTAAAAATATAAAAATATAAAAAATATCATGTGATTATGCATTTTTTTTTTAACAACTAGGAGGTCAAGGGGCGAGTGGGGGATCAAACCCATGACCTCACCCTACAATGTCCATCACCTGAGCCACTAGACTACAAACAGAGGACCATGTGATTATGCATTTTTACAATTCTTGACTTGTAATGTTTTTGTCACGACCCGAACCACAAGGGCACGAGACCGGTACTAGTAAATGGGAAAGCGTGAAGCTTAAGCCTTAAGAAATTCTCACAATTTAACCACTTTAAGATTTTAAAGAAAACTCGACAGAGTTTCCTCTGTACTAGGAACAAAACTAAAACCTGTAAAATACAAATAACACTTCCAAAATATATATCATTCACAACTACACTAATATTACTATAATCACCAACATCTTACAATATAATACTTATTGCAATACCAATATGAATACAAGTACAAATATAACAAATCCTCCAAACCACTGCGGTGTCTAGATTAACTAAAATTATTCCACAAATGATAATAACATTAAAATAACCTACATAAAGCAGCCGATAAAGAATGAATACGGCATAGAGAAGAAGAACTAACAGTAGACTCCCAAGATCTTGGAAAAATAGTTGAGAGGAGTCAGACCTCACTGAGTAAGCTAATATAAAGAAATGCATGTTGTTTCAAAAGCCTCCTTTATTAAAATAATTTATAGAAATATAATATTTATAATTTATATTTAAAATTATTAGTTTACCCAATAATCATATTTATAAATCTAAAAGAATTTTATAAAATCGCATAAATACCTTTGGAATAAAAATAACATATTAATTAAAATGTCTTTAAGTGGAAAATCATAGTAGAACCCTAAATCACAAATATAATAGCCATTTGGCTCACTTAAATCCAAATAACAACTGGTTCCTGAGAGCTAAGCATCCACCGAACTACCAGCCGCAGTCAGTCACTTATTCCAATATTTACTGGCGTTTCCCGAGAGCTAAGCATCAACAAGCTACCAGCCCAGTAAATAATCAATCATAATACTCCCGAGAGCTATGCATCAACCGAATCTTTCAATACCATACGCCCGAGAGCTATGCATCAACCGAGCCTTTCAATACTATATGCCTGAGAGCTATGCATCAATCGAGCCTTTCAACATTTATCCAAATAAGGGCCCAACTCAATGATCAATACCAGTGTGCACACGGTCTTGATACACCCATCAGGTAGCCCGTTCTACCATTCTTTTCCAAAAAATCTCATTATACATAAATATGCAATAAATTTTAAAGAATGCCATAACTGAAAAATAAAAATAAAAATACAATATTCTTATTTTATCCTCCACAATAATATTACCATTAATAATCATATAAACAATATAACTTCAATAGTACCCAAAACATAACTAGCATGTTACATCTCAAGATTCAATATTTCTTTATATACATAAATTTAACATATACTTCAAAATATTAACTTAAAGTAGAGCGAGTCGGCTGTCTTGTCCTCGTCCTCATAGTCTCTAATGTTCCCGCTCTGGTATTCTTTATAATAATAATATTTATTTAAAAATATATAACAAATAAATTCATAACAATTTTCCAAAATTCTAGAAAAATTTGCTAAAATCAAGGAATTAATAAAATGGACTTGTAAACACCCTAAAATGATATTTGAGGCTATGAAATTTATTTTGATTAGCTGAGACTATTTAAATGGAAATAGAGTAATTTCCACTGAAACACTTTCGGGATTTTCATCTCAAAATCCGTAAGGAATCAGACCTAACTACAGTTACAAAAATTAGTCCTCATAATTTATACTATTTATTAAAAATAAAATCATAATTTTCTGGGCTGGTCACTATTCCTCACTGGAATCCGGGTTGGACCCACCGGATTTTCTCATTGGAAAATTTCTTTTACACCAACCAAACATATCAACATGTTCACAGCAGTATATAGAACTCAAAAATAGCCTCAAACTCATCAAACAACCACCAAAATAATAGATGGAGAGGAAAATAAAGATTACCAAATAAATGTCGATCAAGATCTAAACAACGCATACTGGATGCAAAATTGGTATCCACAATCTCCAGAAAACTAGATGAGTATGATGGCGGTGGTTGCAGCAGCTAACAGTCGCCGGAAATGGTGATTCATCAATGAAAAGTTTAGGCCGAAACTTCAAAGCTTAATCTGATCAAAACTGGGCCAAATCTCATGAAACAAAAATTACCAGCATGTTAAGATTGTTGAGAAGTGTCTATGGTTAAAATTTCGTGAAGAACAGAGGTTGTTTGGCCGGTGAACAGAGAGGAAGAAGATTCAGCTGCTACAGTGTTAGATGAGTGGGTTCAGGGGCTTAAAAGCAAATTTTACAACTGCCAGCTATATAACCGAAGAGGAATTGGAAAATTACCACTTTAGTCCCCATGTTTTCTGTAAAATTTCCGTTTAGTCCTTCCACTTTTAGGCTTGAGATAACTGCCAACAATTAAATGAGTTAACACTACACAACGACCACACAACAACTCTGCAACAACTTAGCAACGACCCAACAATAAAACAACAACCCAACATTAGCGACAACAACTCAGTTACTAAACAATAAGCCAACAACAATAAATCAACAGCCTATCAATGACACAATAATCTATCAACAACCCAATATGACAATAACATATATTAATTTATATAGATAAATTATGGGTTATTACATTCTTCTCTCCTTAAGAAAATTCGTCATTGAATTTTAAAATCTTAACTCAAATTCCAAACAAGTAAGGATATCAACTTCAAATGTCTGCTTTAGTTTCCCAAGTACAGTCTTTTATTGTATGGTTACTCTATAACACTTTCACCATAAGAATCTCTTTCGTGCAGAGCTGGCGAACTTGTCGATCCATAATCGCCATTGGATACTCTTCATAAGACAAATCTTCACTAAGCTCTACTATCTGTGGCTGAAGAATGTGAGAGGGATTAAAAATGTACTTTCTCAACATAGAAACATGAAATACCGGATGAATCTGCAACAACTCATGTAAGCCATATCACAAACTCTTGAGCGAATCTGAAAGGGTATGATGTACCTTAAAGCTAGCTTACCCTTTTAACCAAATCTCATTACTCCTTTCATTGGTGACACCTTCAGAAACACCATATCTCCAATAGAAAATGACACATTTTTCTTATAGGATATGCATAACTCTTCTATTTACTAAAAGATGTATTCAATCTTTGTTGAATCATAGGGATCTTCTCTGAAATCACTTGCACTAACTTTGGCCCCGTTAGTTGCCTGTCTCCAACTTTCCAACACACAGGAGATCTATACTTTCTACCATACAATGCTTCATATGGAGTCATTCCAATGCTAGCAGGATAACTGTTGTTAGGGCTGAGCATAGTACAGAGAAAATACCAAATCAAACCAAAATTTTGAACTGAAAGACAGTAAAATTGTACTAAACTGAATAATTTTAATCCCAAACCGAACCAAACCGAATTTTATGACTAATTTGGTATGGTACTGGATATTTACAAAAAAAAAAGAACCGAGAACCGTACCGAACCATATCGAAACCTTACCAAACCGAAAACCGAATATTAATTTAATAAGTAATACATAGGTATTAATAAATAGTATTAAGTAGTAACTTAATTATATACTTTTAATTATATTATCAAGTAACATACATATGTATAATAATATATAATAAAAAATTAATATGTTTTGTGATTAAAATATAATAAATAAATTGTTAACAAAATATTTTTATTAATTTTATTATTATCAATATTATTATCATTGTCACTACTAGGACTACTACTACTACTTAGGGGTGTAAACGAACAAAGCCGCTCGCGAGCAGCTCGAAGCTCGGCTCGTTAAAAGCTCATTCGAGCTTGTTTGTTAAGCTAAACGAACAGAGCCCAAACAAGATTTTGAGGCTCGAAAGATAAACGAACAAAGTTCAAACACCCCAAAGCTCGGCTCGTTAAGGCTCGCAAACATGCTCGTTAATATGTTCATGAATAAGCTCGCGAACAGGCTCATTTAGGATGTTCGTGAACAAGCTAGCGAATAGGCTCGTTTAAGATGTTCATGAACAAGCTCGCGAATATACTTTTTTATATAATTTTAGTATCATTTAATTGTAATGTATATTAATAATAATTTTAAGTAAATATAATTAAAAATTGGTAATTGTAATAAAAATTACATATTTCTAACATAAATTAGCATTAATATCAAAGATTAGTATCAAACAAATTACATAATTTTGATGTATATTAATATGAATGTTAAGTAAATATAATTAAAAATTGGCAATTGTAATAAAATTTACATATTTATAACATAAATTAGTATTAATATCAATGATTAGTATTAAACAAATTACATAATTTTGATGTATATTAGTATGAATATTAAGTA